>JAJLWN010000019.1:0-237059 GCA_030570795.1 Wickerhamomyces silvicola | reverse complement strand
AAACAGGACATCTATGACCCCACCACAATTGACGAGAAATACACCAATCTTGGATGTTTTCTAGCCAATGGAAATATTCAGCTTCGGATGACTTAGGAGTTATGGTTATATCACCGTTACGAACAGCTTTGATAGCAACAGCTGCCATCTCTTTTTGAGCAACCCACCATTGTGGTTTTAATAATGGTTCAATGATATCTCCAGATCTTGAACATATTGGAATGGTCATTTCATTTTCTGTTTGTTCAACAAATAAACCTTTTTCTTTTAACGCACTAATAACTTTCTTTCTAGCATCAAATCTCTTGATACCAGCCCATTCACCTGCATTTTCATTTAAAAGACCATCATCGGTCAATATGTTAATAGTTTCTAGATTATTACGTTTACCAGTGTTGTAATCGTTGTTGTCATGAGCTGGAGTAATCTTAACAGCACCAGTACCAAATTCCATATCAACGGCTTCAGAATCAGTAATGATTGGGATTTTTCTATCCAAAAATGGATGAACAGCAAATTTACCATGCAAATGCTTGTATCTTGGATCATCTGGATGAACAGCAATACCAGTATCACCGAATAAGGTTTCAGGACGAGTAGTAGCAACAACAATTCTTTCATCAGAGTTCTCAATTGGATAAGCAAAAGATGTTAAAACACCAAATTCAACTTTTTCATCATAACCTGGAACTGATAATAAAGTTCTTCCTTTGACATCTTTATTATCGACTTCTAAATTGGAAATAGCAGTATTCAATTTAACAGACCAATTAATTAGACGAGCAGCTCTATAAATAGTACCTTCACGATGCAATTTAACAAATGCTTCATTAACAGCCTTTGTTAAATCGTCATTTAAGGTGAATTTTTCTCTATTCCAGTCATAAGAAGCACCAAGTCTGGTAAATTGGGACTTGATTTTTTGATGATATACTTCTTTCCATTCCCAAACTTTCTCAACAAATGCTTCACGTCCTAGATCATGTCTTGAAACGTTCTGTTTAGCTAATTGTTTTTCAACAACTGATTGTGTAGCAATACCAGCGTGGTCAAAACCTGGAAGGAATAAAACAGTTTTACCTCTCATTCTATTAAATCTGATTAAAGTATCTTGAATAGAGACGGTCAATGCGTGACCAATATGTAAGGCACCAGTAACGTTTGGTGGAGGGGCAGGGATGGAAAAAGTGCCCTCTGGTTTAGGACTACCATCTTCAGCAAATTCTGGTTCGAAAAAACCTTGCTTTACCCACCAGTCATACCATGAACTTTCAACAACATTTGGATCATATGCCTTTAAAGACGGATCCTCCAAACTTACGAGGACTTTCTTTTCACCTTTAACAGTCTTATCAATAAATTCAGGAATTGGTTCTGCTACTTTTTTTTCCTTTTTTGGTTTTGTATCTTTATTGGATTCAGCTTTCTTCTTAGCCTCCTGTTTCTTAGCTTCTTTCGCTTGGAACTTGGCTAACTTCTCTGCCTTTTTACGTTCTTTTTCAAGTTCCTTTTCTGTCTTAACTTTTGGAACTGTAGGTTCTTCAACCTTTTTATCTGTTGATTCACTCATATTGAGAATAGCACAATGAAAAAATCGACGATTCAAATAAGAGGACCTTCGCCGTGTTAGTACTTGTGATAATGATTTTCTATAATTCCTTTGAAGGAAAGATAATAGCATACAACAGTGCCGTTTATGACTCAACTATCAACCCAAAGTTGAAAGCACTAAATAAAGTTCGAAAATTGTTCAAAAAACCCGGGTAATCTTGTATTTTTTTAAATACATCGCGATGACCTTGAAGAAATACTACTCTTTCAGGTGACTATGGAAGTTTTTGGTGATAGATGTCGCTAGAAGATGATCTATTAAGAGATTTGGATGATAGTGGTGAATCTGGAGAAGAAGAAGAAGAAGTTGACGGCGTAGAGATAGTGAGGAAGGGCGATGAAGGGGATGTTCATATCAATAATGTTGATGATCAACTTAACGAATTACTAAGTTTGGGTAAAGATGTCTCAAACTCTGATCTTTTGTCAAGAATTTCATTGGAGTCTATCGAGGATGTTACTAAATTATCGAAACTTTATCCAAACTTAACACCAATAATAGATAATATAGATGACTATGTGACAAAATTGGTTTCAAAACGAGAAGAATACAGTTTTTTAATACGATTTAATGAACTCTCTGTGGAAATTGTCGATGAGATTAGCTTGATACATAGTTTTATTCGAATTCATTATGGCAAAAGATTTCCCGAATTAAAATCATTAATACCAAATCCAGTAGAATATAGTAAAGTTGTAAAAATTTTACGAAATGAGTTAAATTTTATTGAAGATGATTTATCCTTTTTAACAAAGGAAAAAAAATATTAGTTTTAGCTATGTCGACTATTTCGGCTAAAAAGACAAATAAGCCATTAGAATCAGTTGTATTAGCCAGAATACTTAGAGCATGTGATTTAGCATTAGAACTAGAACGATCTAAAGAAATGATTACTGAATACGTTTCAACAAGATTAGCAATCTTTGCTCCTAATGTAACTGCTATTGTGGGAGCAAATACTGCTGCTCAACTTATTAGTGTTATAGGTGGTGTTATTAAACTAGCAAGTACACCATCGTGTAATGTTGCTGCATTTGGATCGGAAAGGGCTGTTAATATAGGATTTGGTCATAACGGTATACGGCAGCAAGGTTTCTTATTTGACAGTGATATAATACAGTCTGTTTCTCCTGAACTTCGAAAACAAGCAATAAGAATAGTGTCGGCAAAGATAGTTCTTGCTGCAAGATTAGATGTATCCAATAATATACCTAACGGCTCACAAGGTAAAAAATGGAGACTTGAAATTGAAGACAAACTAAGAAAATTGGAGGAACCACCTGAAAATAGGGCAACAAAGTCATTACCTAAACCTGTGGACAACATTTCAAAGAAAAGAGGTGGTAAAAGATATAGAAAGTTGAAACAAAGATTCGAAGCATCAGAATTAAGGAAGGCTCAAAACAGGGTAGAATTTGGTGAAAAGGAGAACACGGTTATCGATGTATATGGAGAAGAAATTGGTTTAGGAATGACTGGTTCATTATCTAATATCCCAATAAACACAAATACTCGGGCAAAAGTTTCTAAAAGCATGAAAAATAGACTTGAAAAAACTTCAGCTACAGACCAACTATTCAATGAAGATGTCATCAATTTACGAAATCCTCTAGCACATATTAAAGGCTCTCAGGTTAAGAAACTGGGAAAAATATGATTAATGAGAAAGTTAAAGGTTATTATATGTCCTCGGAATGCTCCATTTGTAGTAATTTCCGGAATCTATCATTATCTCATGATTTGAACCGAAAACGGCAATTTGTAAACAAAACCAATTTCACAAAGTATTGAAAAGTATAACCATAGTTTTTTTCTCTTCCTTTAAGCTGTTAGGGTTCAGATAGATTCCCTTGATTTTTATTCGATTTATAATACCATCAACAAATTGCCAAAAAAATGGTTGCTAATTTTTTCAATAACAGGATGAATAGAAACTCAGCTGTTGATGATCTGGCTAAAAACATAGACTCTAAGCTGCAAATACAAAACATGAATGATAGGTTTAGTTTTGAGCCTAACTCACCATTGAATAAAGAGAATAGACCGTTGGATATTTCGTCGGGGTCAAAATCAAACCAAGCTGCAAATCCTCTTGTAAGTCCTTTAAGACCAAGAAATAGAGAGGTACAATCTAAAATCAATACGAAACATAAAAGAATGGTCAATGTTTGTCAGATGTATTTCTTAGACTATTATTGTGACTATTTTGACTATATTATTACTAGAAGAGAAAGAACAAAGGCGGTTTTAAATAATATACATAGATCACAAAACCCAGATCTAGAATGGAGAGCTTATATTAATAATGAAAGCTCTTTGTTGAGAAAGAGAAGACTAAAGCCAAAGAATAAAGATTTTGAAATAATAACGCAAATTGGCCAAGGTGGTTATGGGCAAGTTTATCTCTCAAGAAAGAAAGACTCAAAGGAGATTTGTGCCTTAAAGGTGATTTCAAAATCTATGATTGTTAGAATGAATGAGACCGAACATTTACTTACTGAACGTGAGATTCTAGCTGCATCGAGAAGTGATTGGCTTGTCAAATTACTTTACTCATTTCAAGACTCTAATAGTGTTTACCTAGGTATGGAGTTTGTTCCAGGTGGTGATTTTAGAACTCTTTTAAGTAATTGTCATACATTAGCTCCAGTTCATACTCGTTTTTACCTGGCTGAAATGTTTGCATCCTTGAATGACTTGCATAAGACTGGATTTATACATAGAGATTTAAAGCCTGAGAATTTCTTAATTGATGCTAAAGGTCATTTGAAGTTAACAGATTTTGGTTTAGCATCTGGATCAATTGCCGATGAAAGAATTCATTCAATGAAAATTAGATTAGAAAAAATAGATAATGTTTTCACAGCTCAACCAAGTTCAGAGAAGTCTGTTATAGAACGAAGAAAAATATATCAACAACAAAGGGAAACTGATTTAAACTATTCCAAATCTATTGTTGGCAGTCCGGATTATATGGCTATTGATATCGTCAAGGGATATGCCTATGACAAAACCGTTGATTATTGGTCATTAGGTTGTATTTTATTTGAGTGCCTATGTGGATTTTCACCATTTAGTGGTGAATCAACAGAAGAAACTTATGCTAATCTAAAAAATTGGAGAACATATTTCGTTAGACCAAAAAATAATGATGGTACTTATGTCTTTAGTGACAGAACATGGGACCTATTAACATGTCTAATTACAGATGGTCCAAATCGTCTGAAATCATTCGAACAGCTTAAAAGGACCAACTACTTTGCTGGAATAGATTTCGATAATTTAAGAAACAAATCCCCACCATTTATTCCCTCCCTTGATTCTGATCTCGATGCTGGTTATTTTGACGATTTTGAAGATGAATCAGATATGGCAAAATATGCTGAAGTGTTTAATAAACAGGCACATATTGAAAAATTAGCCAGTCAGAGTGATATCAAACCTCCAAATTTTGTTGGATTTACATTTAAGCATAAAGGGAAGGTGTATCAAGCTAAAAATATATTTGAATCTAGTCGTAGAGATCCATTCTCTACACTTTATTGAAAGAAAAGCTTATAATACTGTTGTAGTTATTATGATTGTGCTGTTTAATGTAAGTTTATATATTCACAAGATACGATATTTTTCAAATTATTTATAAGTGTAGATTAATAATTATATATTAAAAATATAATCATAAGGCTGGTATTGTTTTTTAAAAGTTTCAGTTTCTTTATCTTCGATTGCATGAGACTGTTGACTTTTTTCCTATTTAAATCTTTTAAGAGCTTGTAATAAAAAGGCCAAAACACGACGTCCATATTGTAAACCGACGGTTTTATCATCTTCAAGATAACTGATAAAATTTATCTGTTTATCAATAGATTGATTAAATATAGTAAATAGATAATTTATTCTGGAATTCAAAACTTTAATATATTCCTCATCATCTGAATCTTCAAATTTTCTAAGACTTAGCTTTGAATTTTTTTGATATTATGTGATATTGAGATTAATATTCTTCGTCGAAACTTTATCAGAGTCTTCTAATAAATCAGTGGTATTGGGAAAACTTGAATATAAAAATGAACAGAGCCTGATTTGATGATGTCAAAAGAAAATGTAGCTTTAGTAAAAATTGCAAATATTTTCACTAACGAAACCTGATATCTTAAAACTTCATTATGCAATGAAATTTTAATGACAGAACCACCGTCAGAAGACTCTAAATTAGGTATATGTTCTATGGCTACTAATAAGAAGTGACCAGTGAATTTCATATTATCAGAAGGTCTATTTAAAGGGCCTTTTGCTCACCAATAGATATTATCATATGAGATTTGGATCTGATAAGGAAAGAAAGAACAATTTTTTGGGAAGACAGCTTTCCTTAGTTGCACTTTTCGTGGTTGATATACTGAAAAATCTTCAACCTTACGTTTGCTTGGTTCTTTTGATAAAAAAGGATGCTGGAGACTATCATCTCAACAGGTCCCATGAGTAGGAAAAACTTATTGTTAGGGCTTGTAATACTTCAAAAATAACCTCTAAAAAATTAAGTTTAGATCTTGCAGTTGTCTCAAAAAGGAAAATGTACGCGTATATAGTGAGACATAGATTCATTTGTGGATATTTCATACTTCGTTCAGTTTTAAAGATTCAAGTACAAGCTCTACAAGCTCTAAACTGTCTGAAATAAAATGTAAAAGTAGAACTTAATTGACTTTCGGTGGCCGTCCCCACTTCATCATAAGCTCAAAAGTTTCAACATTTACGGATTTTATAAATTATATATTGACTGTTCAATAACTACAACAACTTTTCATTTAAGAATAAATATGTATTCATTGAAGAAACCTTCGAATCCAAAGACTATCTTCATAATTGTGATTATGAAAGAAGAAATAATACCCATGCCCAATTAAGTGTGTGAAACCTTTTGAATGAAAAACACCTGCAAAATGATATGTAGAAGAAATTATAAAATACACTTTTGCTGCAATCCCATATTGATAAAAACTATGCGAAATAAATTCATTTTGAAATTAGTAAGAACTAATTTCTATTATTGAATCAAAGAAAACGTCCTGAATGACGATAAAAAGTTTTCGATTTTAAAATCATGGAAACCAAATGAACCGAAATAAATCAAAAAGAAAATGAAATCATGTCTGTCTATTAGTTAACTTATAGTAAGAAGTATAAGAATGAACCAAGAGCTAAAGTGACACCAGCTTTAACGTTAGCGGCGGCACCAGCGAATTCAGAGACGGAAGCGGTGGTTGAACCAGAACCAGCGGCAGCAGTAGAAGCCAAGGTGGTTTCAACTTGTGCTGCAGTAGCTGTAGTAGTGGCACCAGCAGCATAACCAGCAGGAGTTTCAGTGGTGACTGCGACGGTAGTAGCGTAAGTAGAGGCTTCAACAGCGACAGTTGAAACAACTGAAGAAACAACTTCTGAGGTAGCTGGAGCAGCGGATTCAGTAACAGTTTGAGTAACAGCAACAGTAGTAGCGTAAGTAGAGGCTTCAGCAGTGACAGTTGAAACAGCTGAAGAAACCACTTCAGAAGCAGCTGGAGCAGCAGTAACAGTAACAGTTTCAGTTACAGCAAAGGTAGTAGCGTACGTAGAACCTTCAGTAGTGACAGTTGAAACAACTGAAGAAACAACTTCTGAGGTAGCTGGAGCAGCAGTAACAGTAACAGTTTCAGTAACAGCAAAGGTAGTAGCGTAAGTAGAACCTCCTGCAGTGACAGTGGTGACAGCTGAAGAAACAACTTCTGATGTAGCTGGAGCAGCAGTAACAGTAACAGTTTCAGTAACAGCAAAGGTTGTAGCGTAAGTAGAACCTTCAGCAGTGACAGTTGAAACAACTGAAGAAGCAGCTGAGGTCAATGGACAGTAGGTAGTGTAAACAGTAACAACACCTTCTGAGGTTTCAGTGACAGTAGTGACACCAGTTTCTTTGGTGACAGCTTTACCGTTCTCAGTAGTAGTGATAACGGTAGTAGCTGGTGCAGCAGTGGTAGAAGCTTCAGTTGCGGTTAATGGGCAGTAAGTAGTGTATTCAGTAACTTCGCCTTCAGAAGTAACGGTAACGACGGTGACACCGGTGGTAACAGCAGTTTCAGAACAAGCGTTGTTTGAACAAGAAGTGATAGTAACAACAGTGGTTGATTCTTCGTTGTCAGTGACAGTTGAAGTTGAAAGTGGAGCTGAGGTAACACCAGATGAAGTAGCAGCACTTGAAGAGGTAGCAGCACCAGATGTAGCAGCACCAGATGAAGTAGCACCAGATGTAGCAGCACCAGATGAAGCAGCAGCAGAGGAAGCAACAGAGCTTGATGAAGCAGCAGATGAAGCAGTTGCAGAATATGATGCAGCATCAACAGTAATGGTTGAAGCGAAAGTGTAAGTTAAAACAGCTCTCTTAATCAATTTCTTTCCAGATGGAGTAGTAATGGTTAAAGTAGCTTCATTTGAGTAAGGAGCACCACCAGTGGCTTGAGAGTAAATAGAGAATTGTAATTCTTGAGTTGTTTCGATAGCTTCGTCGTATGTAATATCATAAGAGGCATCTTCAACAGCTGGAGTCTCAACAACAGTACCATCAATTAAAATTTCAGCTCTAGTGAAAACATATGTAGTACCTGGGTTTGAACCGCTTACTTCAACACTAGTCCATGGACCATAGTTACCTGGGACAAAGACATCCCAATGTGGTTGACCATCTTTCAAGTAACCAGTGATATAAGGAGTACCAGTGGCGACTGACGAGGATGATGAAGATTGCTCTGAAGCAGATGATGATGGTGAGATGATGAATGGTTCTGAAGAAGACTCAGAAGAAGATGATGAGGATGATGGTAATGAAAAAGTGCTTGGAGCTGATGATGATGAGGAGTTAGAGAACTGTGCTGAGGCAACGGCTAACAAGGCTGCAACAACAGTTGATTTTGTGAATGAGACCATTTTTTTGTATTGAGCGAAAGACTGGTGAATCACAAAGATGAGGTATTCAAAAGGAGTTTCCACACAGAAAACGGCAACGAACGTTTTATATATATGAAGATGGCTGGCTTTCGTTAAAAAATAATTTTAATAGTTAGTACTTTGCATATATAGCGTTGATCATCGGAATTTCTTTACATTTAAAATCTGCAGTTTAATGGACGCAAAAGAAAAAAAGCCCACTGGTTGGAGCAGTTTGACGCTTTTTTTTTTGGCTAAAATTAGAGTATTAGCCAATAAGAAATTCACACACAACCACTACGTAGATGCGACAACTTCTAGTATTAAACTACCCATATGCTTTAGCATTTTTCGTCTGATATTGCTCTCTATTAATTTAATTATAACCAGCCATCCTTTTAGGTTTCCTTAGCAATGATCCACACAGATCAGAGTTTTAAGAAAAACTTTCATTTGTTGAATATTACAGTTGATATCATCGAAAGATTATAATCATTACCCATTCGCCTTTTAGGCAAATTCAAAAGAAAGAAAGTTGCTTTTTTCTTTTCTTTTCTTCCTTTGCCATCTGTTTTCTTACTTCCGATTGCAGCTGGATCTCATTTTTTGAAAGTTGAAGGGATGTAGCCGGGTAACATTATTTTTTAAGATTCAATTTTACTTAAGATCTACAGAGCATTTATAGTAGGATCGGGTTACATTGTAATGTGATGCCATCGAGAATATCTTTAGGTGGAAAGGAGGCAAAAAAAGGTCTCGCACTCTTCGGGGCGTTAATGGGTGTGTGTTATTATAGTTGTGTTTAGAATTCAATAACAGAGGACATATATATATATATATATTGAGGATGAAGAGAGAAGGAAGAAGATAATAAGACCCGGTTTCTTTTTCTAATCGTATAACGTGGAGTGGGACGGGGAACTATTAATTGTTGATTTTTCGTTCTAATATTAGCCTAATATGGAAAGGCCATATTTTTTAGAATCTGTATGTAGCAAGACGAATCTCGCCACTTGCGGTCCTCTTTACACAGTTTCAAAAAGGAATATGCGTAGAAGAACGGTTGGGTTCCCGAATAGGAACGAAAAAGAAAAAATAAAATCTCAAAAATAAAAGCTTACAGGTGTGAGAGTCATTTACACAGAATGCTTAAAATACGACTTGCCCGCGGGTGACTACCTAATCTACACGCCAGATCTAGTCGGCATTAATGTACTTATTAGTTGCCTTTTCTATTTTTTGTTTATATTCTTCCCAAGTCTCCTTAGTTTATTAATACTATATAACCTTCCATCAGATGTCTAAAGCATCTTTTACAATTGGAAAGTTCCTTTTTTTGGTAGTACAATCGCAACGTATATTACGAGTTAAAGTTTAGTAACCAACAATAGGTGGGAAGTATTCATACAGATAATAATTTTCGATAAAGGAGTTGGAAAATGTATAGACACATAACTATACATAACACATGGTCCTTATTCTCTCCTATACATATAGTGTTGCCCTTTTTTTTGGATTTTAGAGATACGGCGTGCACAGGTAAGTAGGTATCCCAATAAAGTCGGCTAATGCATCTAAAAAGATCGGTGGGAAAGGGAAAAAATGTAAGAGAGAGATGCGCGAAGCAGTTTCTCTCCCAAATGATAATTAGCAATTGACGTATTTGGGATCATGTAAAGCTCCAAAGGGGGTTTTAAAAAGGGTTTCTACATGAAATGTAAACAAAAAAAAAAAAACGTGAAGGAGATCAATAAAAAAAAATAAGTATTTATTCGCCAAAACTAGAGCTCATTGTGAAAAACATATCGAGAAGCTATTTTACCCAGTTAATATAGATCTATTTTTACAAACATGACTGTGAAGATTTTTGGACTTAAAGAAGATGAATTCCAGATCTTGTGAGTAACTTGGACTCGACTAAGCGAGGCGTTAGTACGTAGAGGCGAAAGCGATATGCGTGTTGTCCCTTCAAAAGTTATCAGAGTAAAAGGAGTAGAGGACATCTATGCCGAGATTCTGAAGAACTTTCCTCTTTCGGGGGGGTGAGACGTACAAGTTATGAGGGATTAGAGATGACGCGTAAAACCCCATTAGAAATCTTAGCCAAAATAAATACGCTTTAAGCTTCATGTCTAGTTCAAAGTAACCCGATTTGTATATGAAATATCCAAAAGAGTTTGAGAAGGGGGTTTTTCTCTTTCTGATTACATAATTAATTAATACGATCAACTGTTTCTGAAATTCTCAGAATAGGGAGGAATGGTAATATGTGTATATATTACATTATCAAAGAACTGGGCAATTTGATAGCAAATAATGTTTAAAAGTGTGATAATCACTTGGGAAAAAGAATTCTAAATATTAGTTTTCTTTAGGAAATTTAGTTTTAGGGATTATATAAGCATTCGAAGGGTAAAAAGAAAAAAAAAAAGAGGTCCTTGTGGAAAATACACACTGTGCAACAACAAGTATTAAATACGGTGAGGTGTACTATACACTTATATTTAGCGAAATATAGTTAATTATGGTAGCTTTTAATAGCTCGTTACTTCGTTCAAGATCTGCGCTCGCAACAATAGGCTCTTTAATCATACTCTTCAACATAGTGCTGTCTGTTCATAAATATAAGAGCTCCTTATCAAGTGATCATTTAACTAAAGCTTTTAAAGATCTCAAAGGTTATAAATCCATTGATGAATGGAGAATTCATAATGTTTATAAAAAGAATGATTTGAGAACTCGTATGGCCCAAGAATTTCCCTACGAGAGTTCTACAGATCATATTGAAAAAAATATTTGGCAAATATGGAAAACTAATGATATTGACGCATTAGACGAAGGTTTACAGAATCTTGTTAAGACATGGCAAACTCAAACTTCGGCTGAGAAAGGTGAATTCAAGTACGAGCTACTAAATGATGATCAAGTTTCTGATTTGGTTGAAAGAACATTTGTTAACGTTCCAGAAATTATCAAAGCTTATAATGATTTACCAGTTATAATTTTGAAATCTGATTTCACTCGTTATTTGTTGTTATATGCATTTGGTGGTACTTATTCAGATATAGATACTTCATTGAATAAGGATATTGAAAAATGGTTATCATTTAATGAAACAATATATGGACAACCTAATAAGGTTGGAGTTGCAGTTGGTATTGAATCAGATAGAGATGAAAAAAGTTGGGCAAGAAATGGCATGGCACGTCGTTTACAATATTGTCAGTGGACTTTACAAGCTAAAAAGGGTCACCCACTATTCCGCGAACTAGTTTATAGAATCACAGATTTAGCATTAAATCATTATAATCAGGAAACAATGATTCTGGATAAAAATGGTCAAAAGTATGATATGAATAAAGGTTCAAGTACGAAATTCGCAGGTATACTGGAATGGACTGGACCTGCTATGTATACTGATGTTGTTTTCCATTATTTGAATGAAGTTTATAAGACAACAGAAAAACTAAATCCAGATCTCAACTTTAAAAATGATAGAATAATAAATCCAAATTTACCATTAAATTTGCAAAGTCAAATTCGTTACGAATTATTGAAAAATAGTGTTCATGATAACTATGATGCTGACCATCCAATTGGTTGGCAGAATATTACGAAACAAGTTCATCCAATCTTATTCGATAATGACATTTTGTTGCTGCCGCACATTTCCTTTGGTGGTAAAATGGGTGATGCTGATGATTATGCACAACATCATTTTAAAGGCTCATGGAAACAAACTTAATCAAATCTAGTTTTCTTTTTTAATATGATTAACCTGATCTAGATTAAATATTACAAGCGTAATGTTTACAGCTGGGTGTAACGTAAATCCATCAAACACCTCATGATTTGCGCTCAAAAAGCAGAGATAATAAATTATTTCATTTGCCTTTGATATTTTGTCAATTATCAATAAGAAAAGCTGAAAGAATCAGGACCGTTACCTGATGGTAGTGAAACTCCAAAATTATTCTTAGACTATTATCAACTTTAAAGGCTAATTTTACAGCAGCAGTCCTGAGATCTTAAATTTTATTTTTACTCATATCTCAAATCTAGAATGTTCCCCTCAAATAGCAGAGCAATTTATACAAATGTATAGCACGGTAATACTTGCCTAATCTTGCAATTCGTATAGTACACTTTTTATTTTGTCATCTACTATACTTATAAATACATATAGATCTTGGATCCTGAACTGTTTAGTTCACTTCAGTTTCATGCTATTGGGACTAATTCCACCCGTGATCTGAATTCGGTTACAATGATCGATGCGTAATGGAAGATTCGTTTCTACCATTCTCTCTTTTGGGAAATTGAAATTTCGCAAAAAGGTAGATTTTCGTATCGGATACATTTTAAGGTAATCAAATCGCATTGCATCCATCATGCATATTGTAGCTACCGATCACAACGGCATTAAAGTCTAAAAGCGGAAAAATAAGACTACCTGTAATGACAATTATTATTCTGTGCAAAATTGCCTGATAATTATGTTTAAGGTCCTTATCTGTTGTTACATACGAAAGACGCTGTGGATCACTTAGCAACATAATATCAACAATATAGAGTTATATGTCGATGATATTGAAGAAGAAGTTTAAATTAATTGCTGTATTCTCGGCATTCTCGCGCTAGCAAATGTATCCCAAGACGTTCATGCGAAATAGGAAAACATTATTAATAGAAAAGGTATAATTTTTTTTGTTTATTACTTATTTGAGTAGTTATTTGAGAATTCCTTGGCTTGATGTAGTATATGTGTTTTCCCTATGTAATGACAATCTCAGATCTTTTGAACTTGCATTTTGGGCATATAGCTGTTCTAGTCAGCTTTTAGCTTTTTTTTTTCATGGAGAAAGGTATCAATCTCGCCACGATTCCAACCGAAGATCTAATGTAACTTAGATCCTTTCTTAGTTTAATGCCTGAGTTTAATTATGAATCCACTTTGGTATGAATTCAGTAGCTTATGGACCAAACTACGGTAAAATTAGATTCGAACTCAAATTTACTAAAATCTTAAAATTTGGAACAGTATCAATTACAAAGCCTTAATTATCCAGTTGACCTTACTATTACGTTTGAACTGTAGTACCCTATTGTGGGGCTAAGTCTTTCAAGAGCTGAGTGTAAGTGATACATACCTAAACAGTTGTTCTATATATACTTCAGGACAGTCATCATATATTGAATTGTCTGAAAAGATCCATACAAAACTTAAAGTGCCCAGACCTTAGCAACGAGTTCAATAGTTGTAGATGTATCATGATCGAATTCAATAACATCACCATGATATTTTTTATCGTTTTTTGCACCTAATATATCATAAGCACACCAGATATCACCTCCACAATATCCTTCCTTATCTGTTAAAGAGATCTCTATTTCATCCAGGTCATTTTGTGCTTTGATTTCTTGTTTCACTGGGATAATTGCAGCTTTAAATCTAGTCTGTTGATTCAACCAGTCCTTAACTTTTTGTTCATCTTTACCTAGGTTACGGTACAATGGCTTATCGACTTCAACCTTCAGGTCTAGATTATCTCTACCACAGTTTAAGATACCATTTGTTATAAAAATTACACTAGCATTACCGTTGATTCTGGTATCTAAATAACCTTGATGCTGGGAGCAAATTTCCTTAGAAACAGAGGTTTTTATTCTTCTGTTATCTTCTGGAGTATAATCACCAATAACACTAACAGGAATTTCATGAATATGTGAAGTGGAAGCTCCTGAAATCAATGGTGCAAACCACAATAAGTCATCTTTTAATGTGGTACTTTCAAAATTTATGGTAGAAAATTGCAATGTTAAAGCAATTAGTAAACTTAGAAAATGATCTCTCTTATTGAGAGCGAGAACATCATGATTTATTATGTTTAATTTATTATCAGTAAAAAACCTTGAGTTTTGAAGGGCATTCTTCGACACTTGTTTGATATTAAAAATATATTCATCACGCTGAGATGGGAAAAGAGATTTTAAAAACTCTTGATCAGATTTTGCAGCAGGATAATCCACATTAAAACCTGGGAAAAAATAAGAACCTGATTCCAAATATTGTTTTGTTTCCAATAATTGAGTTGCTTTTTGTAAGGGCACTGATGATGGATCGATCAGTATAGCTTCATCAAATGAACTGAATAATAATGCAAGAGTTTTGAAAGTTAAGCCTGAGGATTTTTTCTGATAAGTTTTTTCAATTGCAAGTCCAATATCTACTAACCAGACTTCTTGTGAGGGAAATTCTGGATTATAACCCTTTGGTGTCGACTGTAGAACTTCATGAGTAAAGAATCCAGTTGTTTGAATTGGATCAATTAAAACCTCTTTCAACTGAGTCGTATGTTCTTCCGTTAGTATACCGTTATGAACGATTTGAATTGGTAATTTGTTGCCAACAAATCTTAAGACTTTTGATAACCTCAGAACGTCTTTGAGCTCTGATATTTTGGAAACAGCAATGACAATACCTTCTCCATTTAATGACTGTTTGAAATTGAATAAAAATGAAGCTTTACTTAAAGTTTCAGATCGTTGAGATCTAGAAATATCTGGAAGTCCTAATTCAACATCTTCATTTCCAAGTTTTTTATAAATTGGTAATATTTTTGATGCCCATGGGAAATATTTTATACTGAAATCATTTGAAAGTTGGAAAGTTCGGGATTCTATTTCTGATTCAACTTCAGCATCCCAATTTAAACTATATGAACCCGCACCACCTGTAGTTTGTTCATAAATATTATTATTGATATAACATTGGCCAAAAATTCTTAAATTGGAAAAAAAATTCAAGAATTTATCTTGACGAATTTTATCAGTATTATATTCATTAACATAAAGTTTATGTAGTTCTTCTTCTTTTAATTTCGCATTATCTTTTTTTTTGGCTTCTGAAAAATCATCAAAAGATGGAAATGTTTTAAATGATCTACTATTAGCATTAAAATAATCAAGTGTCTGATAATTTATTGTATTTTCATCTTTGGACAAATTCTCAAAAAACTTATTACATCTAGAGATAGTATTGAGTTTATGTAAATCTTCATTATCAAAAACGTCAAAATTAGCATTGGGAATCCCTGTATCAGTGATGAATAAAATTTTCGCCTTTGGAGAATAAGACAACTGACTAATTATTATAACTAACAAAACAATTACTAACCCAATCTTTAGTATTTGAGATCTGTGTAATGGATAACGAGATGCATATCTTGAAGGTTTATCAATCAGTGATACCACCAATGATATTATTGATGATATTCTGGACATTTACCTCAAATCCACTTGATACCCCAGTGAAAAATCCTCAGCCTAATATTAATATTTATGCCCAATGTAAAACCCAGATAAGCTTTTAAAGAATCAACATCAAAAAAGCTAACTAAAGTATTCCTGACTGTCTTGAGTTAAGCACGCCATTGGCGTCCCTTGTTCATTATTATGTAATCCATTTCTTGATTACGTAAAAATTTTATGCCACTACGCCACTAATTTACTACGCCACATTGACAAAAATTGGTATATGATTATGTAATGCTTATATAATCATTATATAATGATTATATAATGATTTACAAGATATATTACATAATCTCCTTTTAGCTTTCATTATCATACTTAATTACCATTAATAAAGCTTTTGTTTCACTATTTTCCTTCAATAAGAAGAAAAAAGTGGATTTGTCTAGAGTGCCGTAGGTTCAGTTTGACCAGGAATTGTTTTACGTATATATTCAGGTAACTTAGGATCCGGTTTGGGAATTACTGGTGGTGGACTCGGTACTGAATTTGAGATTTTTGAAGTTGATGACTTCATTCTTATAACTTGCAATATAGGATTGTTTGATCTTCCTAATAATTGACTTCTTAAGTAAGTCATATTCTGACCTAACCCTGGCAAGTTTAGAAGTCTCATCTTTGATGATTTTTAGTTGTAGTAAAGCTTTTTTTTTAATCTTGGGGCAGACTTTGTGGGAAATAAAAAAAACTACATTACCCAAAACTGAAACCATTCAATTATAGAGCATTTAAGAATTATAAATAGTTACAGTATAATATTACTGAATGGATGTTCTTATTTTTTCTTTAAGTCATTTGCCTTCTTTAAGACACATGGATTATGGCCAATATATTTCCCATTCATTTCTCTAAATGCTACTAAATAATCATTAGGATTTTCAAATGCAACAAATCCATACCCTTTATTTGTACCACTTTTATCAACAGGTACTTTAACCTTTGAAACACTTGGATATTTAGCAAATGATTTCAATAAAATCGTATCATTAGCATCTGTTCCTAAATTTCCAACAAAAAGTCTAAAATGTTTTGGATTCCACTCTGCTAGAGTCGTATCACCCACTTTTGTTTTCGACTTATCCTTAAAATGGGTAGGTTTAGACTGATTATGTATTATTGATGGTGGCACTTGGCTTAATGAATTCTTCTGTTGACTTAGAAGATATGATTCAGGTCGTACACTAGATGCTAAACGACGATCTGATGATTTTGAGTTCGATATACCTCGTTTCCCAACTTTATTACCTCTATTAGCACCACTCATTATCTTTAATTATTGTCTAAAGTTATATGTCAAGTTTTTTTTTTTCTTCTTTGTATTATATTAATAGTGTTACGGGCAGAAATATAATATACACATCAAACTAGTTTTACAATCTTATGGGAAACAGAACACTTTTAACAGATAGTCGAAGATTGAACCGTACGTTAGATACAATTCTGAGTTAATACTGGAAGTGAAATAATGCCTAACCGATTTTTAGGATCACTCAAATCAACAATTTTAATTATTTTAATCAATTTATAGACAAATATAGCTCCAATTGAAAACCCAGGTGAATCAATATTACTAGCATTTTTTTAGCCACAACTGTTAAAAGTGATAAGTGTGCAATTGTCAAACCGGTGAATACTTTCTTTGATTGATCACCCCAGTTAAAATGCGAGGGATGGATACAGCTTGTGGAAAGCACTAGAGGAGCACCAGTTTCTATTGTAGCTATTGAAATTGACCAAGTACAAGGAATATATAATAGCCAAGTTGCAACGGGGTTCTCTAATCTCATCAATTCAGCATACGGTGTTTATTTCTCTGGCAGCTCTGAAAAACACAAGGTCCCAATCCATCTAATATTTGCTTTGATGTAAGAGTTCTCTCTTCATAGTAGACAGTTGACTAGTCTTTAAGAGTATTTGAAGATACCTGAGGGAATCTGAGGATAGTTGGAATGTATCTTTGAGAGGTTATTAGTTGTTTCAAAAGAAGTGGGTCTCATTTAGGAAAGGTATTTAGGCCACTATTTTTATAATTCAAGCTATTAGAAGGTAGGTATCAGAATATTAGACAGTATCAATGGTTTCTTTAATAGTCCATATAGCTATATGAAAATCGATATACCTTTTTATTAGTTACAGAGATATCAATATCCCAGCAGATTGAATAATATCTACAACACGCCAAAAAAAAAAAGATAAGTTTCATACACCTTCTGAATGAGAGAACAAATAGCCAGATAAATTATAACATAATCCAAATCACTAAAGTCTCACTCAGCTAATTAAAATAGCTTTGCGTATACAATTTGATATTTAGGGTAACTGTTTCTCTTAGGTGATGCTGGGCTTACCGTGTTTTTTTCTTTCTCTCGTTTATCACTTAATGGAAAATATAACTAACAGTTGGAAAATATCAACAAATGGTTGTTTATACTGCTTCAACGACTGCTCCAGTCAATATTGCTGTAAGCTATTTTGTTATCTTTTTTGTTTTGTATTATTAATACTAACTTTTATTCTCCTTATAGACTCTTAAGTACTGGGGTAAAAGAGATCAAACGTTGAATCTACCAACAAATTCATCAATTTCTGTCACATTATCCCAGGATGATTTGCGTACTTTAACATCTGTTGCGACATCTGAGGATTTTGAAGATACACTTTGGTTGAACGGAAAGAAGGAGTCTCTTTCATCTGAAAGAACTCAAAATTGTTTAAAAGATTTAAGAGATTTACGTAGAACATTAGAAGATTTAGATGATTCATTACCAAAGATTTCAGGCTGGGGTTTACATATAGTTTCTGAAAATAACTTTCCGACTGCTGCTGGTTTGGCCTCTTCGGCTGCTGGGTTTTCAGCTCTTGTCGTTGCTATTGCCAAATTATATAAACTACCGCAGTCAACTTCGGCAATTTCTAAAATTGCAAGAAAGGGCTCTGGTTCTGCTTGTAGATCATTATTTGGTGGTTATGTTGCTTGGGAGCTTGGTACCGAATTAGATGGCTCTGATTCAAAAGCGGTTGAAATTGCACCATTAGAACATTGGCCAAATTTGAAAGCCGCAATCCTAGTTGTAAGTGCTGACAAAAAAGATACTCCATCAACCAGCGGTATGCAAACTACAGTCAATACTTCCGATCTATTTCAATGGAGGATTAAAGAAGTTGTTCCAAAAAGATTTGAAGAAATGAAAAAATCCATTTTAGAAAAAAATTTTGAAGTATTTGCAGACTTAACAATGAAAGATTCAAATTCTTTCCATGCAACTTGTTTAGACTCATTCCCACCAATTTTTTATTTGAATGATACTTCCAAAAAAATTATTAAATTAGTTCATGCTATAAATGAGTTTTATGGCGAAACAATTGCTGCTTATACGTTTGATGCAGGTCCAAACGCTGTAATTTATTATTTAGAAGAAAATGAAACCAGATTATTTTCATTCCTTTATAAATTATTCAATAAAGTTGAAGGATGGTCATTAAAATACTCAAATGATCAACTAACAACTTTCCTAGATGATTTTGATAAATTGAACTCAAAATTAACTTTGGATGATGAAATTTATAAAGGTGTTTCCAATATAATTTTAACAAGAGTTGGTGCTGGTCCTCAAGATACTCAAGTATCTTTAGTTGATTCTTTTGGTTTCCCAATAGCATAGCATTGTATTTTATTTAATTAGCTTTAAAATAATAAATTAATTTGCATGTTCTTCAGCCTATTGTACTTCTTACTAAGGAAGTGGAACTCAAATTATATAACTAGATCTATTATCGATAAAGAACATTTTAGTTATTGTGTGATATCAATGTTTTCTTACTCAACCGTCACTCACTAACTTTACCAATAATCTTACATAGCAACAAAAGTTTCTCACCAGACTGTTGGGAATTGAGGTCCTCGTGTTATATCAAAAGCTCGAAAACTTTTCCATAAGGGTTATTATTTTTAATGGCAGTACAAACATAAATTTTCCATTTCAGTGACCTATCGAGATTATATACGTAAATTATTTCCATTAACAATATAATGAACTAGTTTTGAAGATTCTTCAACGCCAATTGGACTTAATTGACGATGAATAATCTCGATAACTTCTAAGTACTATAAAAGGTCTAAAGCACAGAGAGAGAAGTAATTAGGGATTATTAAGAACGATTTATATTGGTTTCATTTTTATTAATAAACTCATAAACAATCAGATAAAAACGTTTGAAAAAGGGAACGATATAGCAGGAAATCAAAAATACACATGAATTTTTTAAATTACACAGTTGATCAGATAAGGTTCATCACAAACATTACAATATCTTTTTTTTTTGTTGTTTTTTGGTCATACTTTCTTCAGATTTTTATTGGAATTGAAGGGCCAGCCCGCCATAATTAGACCTTATTCCATCTCCAAATTCTGGCTTTACAATCACCGCTTCCAGTAGCAAACATACCATCTCCACTAATAGCAGTGTTGGCAACAGATACACTAATGACAGAGTTTCTGTGACCTTGAAGCATCAATAATGGATCACCAGTTTTCTTTTCCCAGAAGATAACTCCACGATCTTTAGAACCTGAAAGAATGTATTGACCATCTGGAGATGAACAGACAGATAAAACAAAGTCTTTATGACCAACATAAGTAACCTCACAAGCTGTAACGTTTTTAAATGGGGTAGAGGCAGTAGTATTGTTTCCTAATTGTTTTAGTGACCACAACTTCACTGTTCTATCTAAAGAACCAGATGCAACTTCAGAACCATCGGAAGTGAAAGCAACTGAATAAACTGAATCTTTATGACCAGTTCCAGCTTCGTTATCAGAATCTAATCTTTCAACTAAAAATCCCGTTGAGGAATCCCAAACACGGACAGTTCTGTCCAAAGAACCAGCAGCAATCAATTTGCCATCTGGAGAAACGGCTACGGTTGTAACACCATCTTCAATCGATAAAGTTAATGAACATTGACCAGTAACCAAATCCCAGATACGAACCGTACGATCGCCAGAACCAGAGACCAGTCTGGTACCATCAGGGAAGAAATCTAAAGAGTATATATCTTGTTCATGACCTTTCAAGTACTTGGTAATTCTTCTTGTAGATAGATCCCAGATTCTAATAACTTTATCTTCAGCTCCAGTCGCTAAATATTTACCATCTGGTGAAAAACAGACAGATCTAATATATAAATCAGCCCCTGCGCTTCCTCCATTTTCAGTATTTGGACTTTCATCTGTTAATCTTGCAACTAATTCACCTGTTTCCACGCCAAATACTTGAGTAGTTTTGTTACATCCTGTAGCTAGAAATTTACCGTCATTTGAAAAACGAACACAACAAACAACAGAGGAGTGATCTAAAGAATGAACAAGCTCAACATCGGTAGATTTTGGTAAAGCTGGATTATATAATATATAATACTCTGGTTGTAATTTTTTTAGATGTGGTGCAACTGCATTTGAATCCAGATCTTGTAAAAAAGGGGGAATTTGTTTGTTATGAGTTGCTCTTTGATTTGCTGGAACTAAATAGCCTGAAGTAGCCCCAGTAGTAGTGGTGACAACTACGGAATTAGAAGTTGGAGTCACGGTGGTTGAAGTGTTGGCAGTAGCTTGTTCTGGCTGTTGTTGTGTTAATGGAGTTAATGTAGCTGGTTCAGTTTTTGGTTGACTTGGAGAAGTAGACACTTGAGAAATAACTGGTGGCAATTGTTGTGTTGTTTGCGGCTGTGGTGGTAATTGTTGACTCGCTTGGACAGGTGGTAATTGAGATTGAGGTTGTTGTGGAGTAGAATTGTTAGACCCTTGACTAAATTGAAATGGACTTGGCTTTGGCAAACTACTGGAACCATTAGTTATTGAACTGCTATTTGGATGTTGTTGTTGAATAGAGGCCAATTGTCTATCTTTCAATTCTAACTCATTTTTCAATCGATTGATTTGGTCTTCATAAGCTTCTTTGATCTTTCTATGTGCCATCTCAAGCTCATAGACTGTTTGCCTGATTTGTTGCATTTCACTTGTTTGTTGAGTGAATTTTAAGTCATATTCATTCTTATGAAGTCTGAAGTTGGACGCTTCATTACTAACGTTCTCGAATTCCTCCTTAATAGCGTCTAACAGTTCATTTAACCGTTGGTAATTTTGTGGTCTTTGTTGGTAGGACATATTTCAACTATTTTCTATAATAAAAAAAAACACCTAATTCAAAAAAATCCTTGTTCTTCGTTATTTGGACTAAAGGCCCTTTCGCGTTATGTGGTAATTGATTTTTATTATGGCAGCTGCTGAATTTGAAGAAAAACTCTTTTTTTGCTCCTTTCAATTTAAAAAGGGAAAAAAAAAAAGAAAAAAAAGAGGACTTAAACGGGCGAAGTCGGAATGTGTGAGTCATGTGATATAGACCATCCTAAAATAGTAAAATACGACTCAAATTCCTTAAACCGGTAAATTGCCTAATAAGGTTTATTTACCATTTTTTTATTTTATTTTTTGGCATCACGAAAAGTAAACAAACCAATAAAAACATATGCTGGATTTCTAGTTTTCATAGCTCATTATTTTTCACAGGGAGATCAAAGATGCCACCAAAGAGAAGAGCTGCAAAAAGATCTACGAAAAAGGCTACTAAAGAAACTAAAGGAACGAAAGAACCTGAAGTTGAACCAGTCGAGGTTGAAGAAGGTAAATTACTTTAGTTTTGTTTTGAGTATAAGACACTAACTATGATTAAGCTAAACCGAAAAAAAGTTCTAGAGGGAAGGCAACCAAATCCAAAATAGAGAAATCAATTGACTCATTGATTCCTACACCAAAGTCTCTGGAAATTGAAGAGTCTGTATCTGAGTTGAAAAACGTGAAAAAAGTTGAACCAGTCAAAAATGATACACTTATAAAGCCCTTAGTTGATAGAAGATCTAACATACCGGTATCGCCAATAAAGAGGACGTTATCATATACATCTAGGATAGAATCACCGACGAAAAGAAAATATCTAGAAGGAAGTACTCCTTTGGATTCAAAAAAAATAGAAGCATCTGTCCATCAATCATTTCTTTCGAAAAATCTACCTAAACTAAATAATATAATAGATGACTTGAAAACATTGAAAGCAGAAAGTTTGTTCAACGATTACAAAGCTTCAGTTGAAACAAGATTTAAAACAGCAGATGATTTGATATCTTCGTTAACTTTCAAAAACGAAAATATCTCTAATGAATTAAGAATTGCTAGAGAGCGCATTGCCGAGCTTGAAAATGCAAACAATGCAAAGAATTCATCTGAAGATGATGAATTTGAAAATGAGCTAATATTGGATATGTTGGAACAGATTGTTGGATTGAGAATTCACAAAGCTGAAGATACAGATGAAGCCTTGTCATTCGATTTATCACAATCTGGAAAGAACGGAGGTAAGTGCTTTGTAATCGATTCAATTTATCATGCTAACAGATTTTAGTGTTGGATTATAAGTTGACAATATCCAAAGAGGATTCATCAGACATAATCTATACTCCAATAAGTGAACCTAAGGAAATAGAAACATTAAAAGTTTTTCTTCCAGAGTACTTCTTTAGCGATTTGACTTTTCCTATTGAGACAGTGAGTAAGCCAATCCAGATATAAATTAAATACTAACTTAATATCTAGCTACAACAATTTTATCATAAAATTTACAGAGGTCTTAACAGGTGAATAATCGCTTTTCTATCACAAAATTTTGATTAATTTTATATGCATGTAATTAATTCTAATTGAATTCTAATTTTCCTTCTTTCGTTATTGTAATTCTTTTTAACAAATCTTTTTTCTCATCCTTCGATAAATTTTTTAAGATTTTATATAAACCTTTACCTTTATGCGCACTTAAATCAAATTTTGATTTCGCAACTTTTCGTTCTTTGTGGATAGGTTTAGACTTGGTTTCCGTAGACTTGGTATCCGGTTTTATTGATTCTTTGATTTCTGGTTTTTGCTGTTGTTGTGCTTTTTTCTTTGGTCTAAACATTGCCTTCTGGTATTTCTCATCTTCTGTTATACACTGAGTATGTTGTCTATAATCAGCACCATTAAAAGTTGTTGAGCAATCAATACAGGTAAAGTATGCACCATAACATCTTTGTGTATGTTGGTCAGCTTTTTTCTTCAACATCGACTCATTACAGACCTGAAAGTGTGGTTAGTATAGTTTACCAGCCCTAAATATCAAGAACATACTTCACAAGATAAGGTGACCATTTCTAAAACAAATACTATTTACTGGCGAAAAGTTTTCAGTTAAATTTATTCCTGACAGTAAAGATTTTTTTTTGAACCGATGAGGTAGTGCCCCGTCTACAATAATTTTTCAGCTTTAAACGTTCTTTTTTTACTTCACCAAGTTCTATAATACATAAACTCTCTATCTATTGTTGTAAAGAGACGTAATTAGATGGGAAAAGCCCCTTGATGCCTTGTTCAGTTTCACCTAACCACCAGTCTTCATCAATGAATTGAATGTTAATGATACGCTGACCTTCAGTAAAGGTCAACTCGTTATCTTCAGCAGCTTCATAATCGTATTCAGCAATAGCAACAACTGATTCTGCTTCTTCTTCTTCGGGCTCTTCACGCTCCTCTTCCTGTTCTGGTTCTGGTTCTTGAGCTCTTGATGGTAAAGTTGGTCTTTCTTCTTCAGCAGATGATCTAGAAGGTAAACGAGGTGCTTCTGATTGGAATGAATTTCTTGTTGGTAAAGAAGGTTTTACCGCTTCTTGTTCATCTTCTTGTTCATCTTCTTGTTCTTCTTCATGCTCTTCATCTTCTTCGGCACGGTTGTTTAAGAATGAGCTCTTAACAGCATGTGGGTTGAAATTATTGGAAAACGACGAACCAACTTTTGAAGGGAAAGCAGTACGATGACCAGGAGATGGAAGAACCTTATCAGCTTCTTCTTCTTTTTCAGCCTCAACATCTAAGGAATCAAATTTGTTCTTCAAATTTGCAACGTCAACTTCTCCATCACTATCATCTTCGTTATTGTAAGCATTTTCAGTTGCTGGAGTTGGTCTATTTTCCGGCTCTGGTGATTGGGATGTTGCAGATTTTTGTTTTCTTTCAGCCCATAATTGACTAGGAGTTTTACCATTATTAGCATTAGAGTTGTTATTATTCTTAGGAAATGATGGAGTTGGTAATGGAGCTTTCGCACCAAATGAGGCAGGTTTAGCCTTTAAATAGTCATCAATTTCTTGATCTTTTTTCAATCTATCCTTTTCTTTCAATTGTTCAATTTCTAATCTTGGGTCAGGTCTTGCCTTTTCTTCTTTGATGACATCTTGTAGGTTAACACGACCAATTGGTTTCCAAGACGAGGTGTTTGGTTTCAAAGGATTTTTGGAGAAATCTCTCTCTTCAACTTCTGGCTCACCCCAATCATCTTCATCATTCGACCCAAATGATTTAACTGGTTTAGTAACAGCTGGTTTTATGACAGCTGGTTCTGCTTTTGGAGCCGGTGCTGGTTTTGGAACAAAAGAAGCCTTTGGCGAAACTGGCTTGGGTGCTGGTTTATATGTTGAAGCAGCTGGTGTAGCATTTGATCTGGTAGATTGAATGGAATAACGAGCACCGGCAGCAGCACTAACTCTTGATAACAACTCATTCTTATCTAAGTCATCAGTATCTCTAGCTGTAATCTGCACATGATAACCATTCAACAATTTGGAAACTTCCGCAAAATTCTGAGCAAATGATGCTCTAGGTTTTAAAGGAGCTGAATCGGGACACCAACCAACCAATAGATTCTTTTGAACATCTGAACCTGGTGGATTAACCCTAGCCAAACCAAATTGAATCTGTGCTTCATCAAAGCTTTGTAAAAATTCATCGAAATCATTACCTGTTTCTACAACATTATAAGCTTTGGTCGAATCAGGTCCATAAATAACCCATGTAGTTTCGGGATCACCTCTAACAACCAGTTCGTAAGTCTTTTGAATATCCTTTCCGTATTTTGATAAGTTGATTTGCTCCATTATGTCAATTAGGCAATACTCGAGTTAGATCTTAAGTTCTTATATTTGATTAAATTTCACTTCGCCCCTAAAAATAACACCGTTTTGTTTTCCTGTTGATCTAAGGTAAAATCGGCCAGAGCACATCTTTCTTTCGCTTCGAGAGACGCATTTAACACTTTGAGAAAATGAATAAAAAGGCTATGTTTAACTAACTACATTTACGACCTTCTTTTAAGAATTTAAGAGTAGTCACTAAAAATGTCGATCTGTTCATGAATATGGTAGTTTCAAGTAAAAAAAAAAAGCCTGTCCGTTCAGTATCTTCCTCTCTGTTAGAGAAGTAAGTTAACTGGAGAAATCAGTCACTCTTTTTTTCTACTGCATTAATTAATATTAGTAAGTCGTCGTATTTCTCAAAAACCATTGATGAAGCGTTAGGCCCTTAGCTTGTTGTAATTAGTACTCTCAATTGGACCCAGTTCGTATTGTAAGAGATGAAAAGATACCGAAAAGCATTTTTGATCAAGTTTTAACTCTTTTTTTTTTGTAGATTACCATTGTGCTATCATCTACAGAGCCCATGATAGCTATATTTGTTACTGCACATGTTGTCATGCCTCTTATTTTGGTCATAGTATTCCTTAACCTTTTAGAATATCATAGTCCGTAACCCGAGTAATAATCTTAAGACCCCGGTAAAACACTGGAGACCTAAATAAGAACTTGATCAAAAATAGTGGTAGGGTACAAAGGAAAGAGAGAAAAGTCCCTTTAATAACAAGTGTTAGATTGTACTGTGTCTAATAAAAATGTAGGCGTTTAAGTTAGTACAAAACTGTAGGAGGAACTCAAAAGTATTTCCCCTTTGAAATTTATTCAACGTATATATGCATGTGTCTATGAGAACGTGTTTAATGATAATTGGGGTTTCCTCGAAACAAAGACCACAACAGTACAAATTCTGTTATTGTGACAACAAGAGTAAAAATAATAGGGAATGTTGCTATTTTTGTTCGAGAACAAGGACCCTGGACTTAAAGTTTGATCTTAACAGTTTTCTAATATGAACTATCTACTAATATGATATATTCTATGTGCTAATACGCCAGAAACTGCTTTCAAAAAAAGCTATTGTCATTTTAGTGTAGGAGTAACTACGTATTAGCTTTTGATTGTACCGTTCAGATGGCTGGTCAAGTTCTTTATCAGGTTAATATGCTTTCCTATTTGGGGAAATGTAAATAAGTACGCTTTTTAGTTTTGTGACTAGGAACGCGTCTTCGGAGTTAATGCAATGTGGGAACAAGTAATCTATAAAGTAGTAATGAACCAGCTTTTACATACAGAAGGGTCAAAGGGCGACTGATATTACCTTTAGAAGCGTATTCGACTCACAAATATAGTACGTCAATAAGATTAGTTTCAGTTCTGCATATATGGTCCCCTACAAGTTATAAAATCGATTTCGTTCCCACTATATAAGTTTTTACATCAACTTCAAAAAGTCTCTTTTCTTGACCATTCCCACACATTCGTTAATTATAATAATGATGGTTTCAAAAGTGTTAGCATTAAGCAGTTTAGCTGCTACTATTAGTGCCCAATCTCTATTAACTCCAATAGATTTTGAATTAACTCTGGATATTAATTATTATTTTAAGTCACAAAATGCTATTGCATCTTTATCTGACGATGGTATCCTAGTTCAAGGTGATTTTAGCTCAACCGATGCGTTATGTACAGCTTTGAGTGGCGCAGAAATTGTCTATTCAGCCGACGGTGGTGAAGATGTCCTATTAACTTCTAATTGTTACTCAGTTTACCATTTAGTTGATAGCTCTAACAAAGAAATAACATGGACTTCATGTGAAGAATTTCCTTTCTATGAGTCTTTATGTTCATACCTAGATGTCTCTAATTCTGTCTCAAGTACAGCAAGCGAGGCTACAACAGCTACTGCTTTAAGTGAAGATGAGACATATGTTTTAGCTACTGTCACTACCACTATTGATAATATCGTTACAACCTATACAACTTTCTGTCCTCTAACCGATGTTCCAAAGACAACTGCTGTTGACGTTATTGCAGCCACTAAAGTAATTAATACGTTTACCTCAACATTAGCAAATGGTGCGGTTATCGTTGGTACAACTACTCAACCAAATATTGCTAAGGCAGATATTCCAAGAAGTGTTGTTGTTACTAACACTGATTACTATGAATCGTTATCAGCTCAAGCAGGATCTCTAATCTTATCAACTGTGACATCGACTGTCAATGGTATTGGGACAGTTTATACTACTTACAACCCATTAACTGGTTCTGAATCTCCAGCTCAATCAAGTGAAGCACAGGCTCAAGCTCAAGCCTCCACTATAACAACTACGGCTGCTGTTGCTACTACGACTGGTGGATCAGAAAAAACTACCACTAACAGTTTCATAGTTATCGCTACTCGTACAGTTACAACTATTGATGCCGCAAATTCTGAAGTGACATTTGTCACTGCAGTTGCTGGTTCTATTAGTCAACAGGAAACCACTGCTTCTGTTGTTGCCTTTGAAGGCGGTGCAGCTAACAAATTTGTTGGTTCCATTATAGTCAGTTACTTAATTACCGCTATTTTTGGTTTCATCTTTTGAAAGAAACCTTTGTGATATATTTTATTTTGCCTTTAATCAGTTTTACTTTATAGTTTAAATGATGACGATATACCTTTTATAAGTTGTTCAGACATATTCTCTAAGCCCTACAGTAAAATGAAAAGACAAATCAATCGCGTTACCTGGCAAACTTGGAAGAGTTTAAGATCTTGAATCTTACTTTAATTAAACTTTCCCGACCTTTGAACTTCCTTTCACCTTGTCAGTTCCATAAATGGTTCTTCAATGACCTCATACGTTTCCCTGTAGAGAAGGGTGGATAATTTGATCGTCCAAACAAGACAAAAGGAGCGAAATGAAATCGTCCGATAGCAGATTATTACTAATTCTGGTCTTAACCATCTTTGTAGCAAATGTTCGATACTGGAAATCTTTCTTTGCGATGATGACCCAATACAATTCACGAAACACGGTTAATGCACATTCATGCTTATGTTTTCCGAATCTTGCATATGATACAAGAACTGTGCAGGCCGTTAATTAAAACATTAATTCAAAGGCACATCGTAGCTGAGTTTTTACGTCTCTTTTTAGCAACCAGTTCAAAAGAAACGCGAGTCAGATAATAAGGTAACTTAAGGTTATCTAGATGTTGCCTTTCTTGTTATGGAAGTAGTGCTGTTTAGAGATTAAAACCTATTGCGGATGCATACAAACCTTCTTAGGGATATCTGATGAGGAAAGGGTTTTTCACGATTGAATATTTTTTAAAGCTTAAATGACAATACAATCATCTTGTTATAGCAACAAATATCTGACTAAGAACAAGAAAAGTTTCGTACAGACAATAAGAAAAATAGTAATAATAGGTTACTATGCTGTCAACGTTTGTGTTTGAGTAGATACAAGTTATGTTTGTTCCGTTTTTATTACTTGGTGGAGTGTTTTTCTTTCTTTTTGAGCTTTCCACGGTAAGTGAACTCTGCATGAAGAAGTTCTATGTGCGTTCGTGCTAGCTTTTTTGCACACCAAATGCGGTCAATTTGATAAAATATATTACTGAAAGTAACTGCAGAAGGTTTTAGAGATAGTCTTGTTTAATAAAATAAACTTATATAACTGTTTTGCCTGTAAATTTTTTTAACTTGATAGTCTTTGTAAGGTCTTCACCAATATATAAAAAAAAACATATAGACACAAATGAAGTTTGTTCTACCACTTTCGTTATTAATATTAGCACACCTAGCTTCATCCCAGGTTACTACTACTGAAGATTTTACCGCTACTGCTACGTCAACGGCTTTCACTAAAGCAGTTACAACTTCTTTCCCAACTATATCTCCAACTTTTGCTTTCAGTCAATCAACAGGTCTAGCATTATCGAGTTCTTCTGTGACAGCACCATATGCTAATTTGACTCTGTCAGGTCAGAGCAGTTCAAGTTCAGAAGTAACACTTTCAGACGGAGAGTCTTCAATTGGATCAGCTTCTAGCTCGAGGGTTTCAACCAAAGATACCTCAATATCAAGTTCTAAAGCTTTAACTACCTCAAGTGCTCCAAATGATAATGATGAAGGAGGCTCCTCTAGCGATACAACATCATATTCAGCAATAACTTCTGTTATTCTACCAACATCATACTCAGCAGTAACTTCTATTATCAGTGGAACGTCATCTTCAAGTTCAGATGTTACTAGCTCAAGTTCATCTTCATCTTCAACTTCAAGCACAACAACTGCCGCATCTACCGCAACTCTGAGTGCCACTGAGCAAACAATTCTTGATCTTCATAACCAAAAGAGAGCCCTACATGGTGTTCCATCTTTAGTTTGGAATACTGATTTAGTTGCCTATGCTAACAGCTATATTAGCAATATCTCGACGACAACCACTTCTGCGTGCTCTGGTACTTTAGTTCATTCTTCAAGATCAGGTTTAGACTATGGTGAGAATTTAGCTTATGGTACTATTACTCCATCTCAAGCTGTTGAACTTTGGTATGATGAAAATATATACTATAACTATACCGACCCAGCAAACAGCTCCGGTGACTTTGAGCAATATGGACATTTCACTCAATTGGTCTGGAAGGCAAGTACTCAATTAGGTTGTGTCGTTTACAACTGTGCATCTGATAGAATCTATGTCATTTGTGAATACAGTCCAGAAGGTAACATCTTTTTAGCAGGCGATGATACATATTATTTCTTCAAGAAAAATGTCTTAGCACCAACCAGTTAATGATACCTTATATGATACCCTCTCTTTTTGTTATATTATTCCTTTTATATCTTTTATTTGTATATCTTGTTTCTATAATTAATGTAATTATATTATTGCGTCCCGTAACAATATAAGGCTGAATAATCCAAATTCGCGGAAAAAAGTGTGTTTTTTTTTTTTTTGGTTTTTAATTCTCAAATCAAATTTTTATGCTTAGTTCCCACAACAATGTAAGTGGTTTCCCCTATAATCCTTTTTGCCACTTATATAAACCAAAGGAAAAAAGAATTCTGTAAAAGAAGGGAGGGCGATTTAATTTATCAACCCTTTTATTGTTTATTTTGTATACATGATGAAAATAGCCGTGATCTATAATTCGTAAAGAGAAAAAAAAAAAAGAGAGGCATTTAGAAAGGGGGTTTTAAGCAAATGGAAACCCCGGTTCTATCATCAAGCGGTAAGGTCGATGCAGCGGTTAAGGGAATCAAGAAACGAGTGTTAGAACATGAGTCAACAGGAAATAAGTTGAAGCGATTTCGATTAGAGCCATTGGGTGAGAATGTTGATTACATAACTTTAAAAAGCACTTTATCGTTATTACAGGCCCGTCTACACACTATAACAAGAGATATACAGGAATTGAATAACTTGAAAAAATCAATTAAACATTCAACAGATTTAAAGAAAGTAGAAAGTTTGATTAATGAGAATTCCAATTATTTGAGTGAGATTCAATATAAAGGTTGTTATGTCAAGAGCCCTGTTATAGTGTGGAAACGAGATTATGGATTAAATTTACAAAAGTTGAACAGTAATGAATTAGATTTTAGTTACGAAAGAATAAATGAAGACTATGAGATTATAAAGAGGGATATTTTATTCAACTGAATGGGGATGAGAGGGAGCTTTTAACTTTTGTACAGGTTTTTTTATTTTTATTATTTTGGATATCTTCTAGACAAGGCTTGTGTGTGTATTGGCTTATAAATAAAAAAATCAATGAGTACTGTATATTTTTTTCGTTTTGTTTATTTATATTGATCAATTGCTTTTTTTAAATTATTTGGATTAGCTCCAACTATTTTACCAATTGCATCACCCTTTTTAAATAAGACAAATGTCGGCATTGCTGTAATTCCATATTCTTGAGCAATATCACTAGCTTGATCAACATCAACTTTTAAAAATTGAACGTCTTTATACTTCTCACTAAATCCTTCAACAACTGGTGCAATTGCCTTACATGGTCCACACCATGTAGCATAAAAATCTGTAACTGATAATTTATCAGAGTCAATTAATTCCCTAAAGTCTTTTAAACTAGTCGTCTCTTTAATATATGAGCTCTGATAACGTGAAACACTGGAAAGTCTAATGGCTCTAACACTTAGCAAGGAAGGACGTGATATAACTTTAGTAAATGACATTTTTGAATATCTAATATGGGGAAAAATTATAAAGCAAAAGCAAAATTTCTTGAAGTTTTCCAGCTTTTTTTTCTCTCTCTCTTTTTTGACATAACGTAAAGATATCAAATCCCGTTACGCAAAAAAAAAAAAAAAAATTCTTAGTTATTAAATTACTTATACAAATTGTCCTTAAATTGTTCTTAAATTGTCCTTGATATTAACCTCAAATCTGTCTACTTAGCTATTTGGTTCTCTCTTTCTAGTTTCCTTCTTTTTCTAGGATCTAGAGGAATCGGTTTATTAGACTGTATCGTAGGATAGATAGCATTTCTTGGTTCACCTTTAATAACTGTTGATTGCCCACAATATGGGTTGTTGAATATTCTTGTAAACTGTGTTGATGACTGTGTATTAAAGCCCATATTTCTTATGTCATGATGGCTGCCTCTTGGAGGTTTATAAGATTTTGATTCTCCATTTAATGGTTTGCTATAGAATTGAGATATCGACTTGAGTGGTTCACTTCTTTTAGAAATATAATTTTTATTTCTATATGGTGATACAGGATTGGTATTTGAAGCCAAATGTTGAATTATTGTGTTATTTGGATGATTAGGTAAATCCTTTGATGTTGAAATAGTTGATGGAGATGAAAATGACTCATTCTCTATACGTTGCCCAGTAACTTGTCGATTAGTGTCTGTTATTAGTTGTTCTGATTGTTTGTAATAATCTATTTTCCTTGCGGTGTGGTGGGAGTCATCTGATATCTTAACGAAATTGTTTTTGGTTGTTTCTTTGAAAACGCTTTCATTATCATCACTATCATCATCAATAATTATGGGGATCTTATTATCTTCTTCACCCGAAAAAACACCATCAATATCTTCAACCCAAGAATCATCATCAGAAACATCAACCTCACCTTTACTTCTTCTAATAGAATGCTCCTTTCTCTTATTATCTCTTTCAGTTCTTCTATTTATTCTACCAATTCTATCATTCTTCTTGAAACTCTGTAAGAGTCTTTCAATATGGTCTTCTTCTTTTATTTTTATTTTCGTTGCAGAATCACCAAATGGTGTATCTTGAACTTGAACTGGGTTTAGTTCAGAATGACCCACAGCTTTTAACTTGTCGAAAAGTAAAAATTCTTGTTCTTCTATTCTTTTAGTGTCTTCAAAATCCCTTTCTTTCTTAATCTTTGATTCTTGAACTTGCTGCTTTATTCTTTCAACTTCCAACACTAAATTTTCCTCGTCTTCCTTTCTTAATCGTTCATCTTTTAGTGAATTTTCCTTGATCCTCAACTCTTTAGCCTTCAAACTGGCTTCATATTTCTCCTTATCAGCAGATTTTTTCTCACGTATAAGTCTATGAATACGTTGTATTTCATCACTTTTGATTTTCTCTTTTCCCTTCAATTCTTGTCGTAGCGCTTCAAGCTCTTTTGCAAGTTCTGCAGCATCCTCTATAGATTTTCTGAGTTTCTGATTACTCTTTTCCTCTTTCATCTTCAATACTAATTCATCCTCGCCATTTGAAGCGTGATTGAATACAGATATTCGATATGCTAATGTACCAAAATTATAATTGAATAATAATTGCTGCCTTTTAATTAATGATTTCCGATCTGGCGCTTCACCTGATGTATTATTATCAAGAACCATTGTGAAAAAACTTTCAATCTCCTTGCCAATCGTCTCATTATGTGAATTCCTCGCAGTTAGTTCTTTGACCTTTTGATCTATAATTTCTTTCAATTCCGTCACTCTTTGTGATGTCTTAGATAAATTCACAGAGTTTTTGATCTCCTGCTCTAGAAGCTTCGCATACTCATAATCAGTGGGTAATTTGATCTCATCACCATCAGAGGACAGTTTCCTATGAGCTACACCGTTACCATCAACAAGCGCGCTCATTAGAATAGATAGTAAGGGCGCTTAGTCTATTTGATCTGAGTTCGGATTTGTACAAAAGGCATAGAGTGCTCGGGTCAAACCAGTCGCCAAAATGACAAAGTTTAGTGTTAAAGCTTGTATTGAATCTATTAAAATTTATATATCTAGACTTTCAAGCTGGCATAATGCTCAATTAAATCGTATTCTGTCTGTAAAGTTTCTTGTCTATATGCGACCCTAATATCTGGAACGTTTGTCTTTTCAATGTCATTACCATCAAGACCAGATTTAGCATATTCTTTTCCTAACCAGTGTTTCTTAACGGCATGCTCCCAACCACTTTGAACAACAGAGTTTTTAGCAAGTTCACACATATCAACATTAGAAAGTTTATAGATTTGGGCAGCGACAGAATATTCTTCAATCAATGGTTCTCTAGTATATGAAAATTGTAATGGATCATCAGTAGATAATGAAACATTTAAACCTCTCTTAAAATAGTATGGGAACGGATTTTTATCATAAGTCAAGAATAGAGCATTGTTTGATAATGGGGACATGGCGACACCAACTTGATCTAGATAATATAAATACTGAACAAATGGGATCTTTCTTAATAATATACCATGTGAAATACCTTCAGATGTTAAGTATGCACTGATTAAATGTTCTGGATCACCTGCTTCACCTGAGTGAGGTCTTAGAACGAAAGTATTAAAACCTCTTTTAGCTCTATAATTATTTAAATTTGCAAGGTTTGCATAGAGATAGTATAGATAATAAGAGTATGGAGGATTCTGTGGAACATCCCAGAGACTTGAAATCGGATATTTTTTATGGAATCTTCTATCAATTTTGGATTCATCATCGACAGAGTCAAATCCAATAACTCTTTGTAAAAAGATATGAAGTTTTGGATATTTTGATGGGTTTTTACTGACTTCAAATAATGGTTCAAACAGATTTTTAATAACATCTTTAAAGCTTGATATTAATCCTGTTTTCCTATAAACATCATAAAGTCTAGGAACTTGAATCAGCCATCTGACATTATGACTTAATAATTTATTATCAATAACCCATGAAGCTAATTTTTCCCACTCATCTGGTGAACGACCATAGATCGATATTCTATACTCGCACATTTGATATTTGGAATTTTCCAAATCACTAAATACTTCTTTTGTAAGTTCTGCGAGATATTCACCATGAATATAATTATCTGTTTTTAAGAAAATTTCTCTTAATCTAGATTCACCAATTGGATTATACTTCAAGTTGAATTTGTCAAATCTATGAAATGTATCTTTATGAGCATGCATATCTAATGTGTCGATCGATAAATCATATGCTGATAAGTTTAAGGATTGAAACACTTCTTCTAAAGTTAAAACTTTACCATCCCTATAAATAACTTTTTCATTAGCACATGTTTTGATTTTGCGTTTAATAAATCTTAATAGATGTTTTTGGTTCATGCAAGCTGAATGGTGAACGTGTGTATCGACTTTTCTCACATTATAGAAATCTCTATGAGGATTTTTTTTACTGACTGAAGTTTCTTCATACTCATTGAGTAAATAATATAGATTCCATCTTGCTTCTAAATATTGTAATCTTCTAAATGCAAATGATTTGGCTGGACCATCTGAAGAGATTGTTACAATTTTATCGAGATCGATGTAGTACTCTTTTAAACTTGGAATTTCTACCAACTTTTGGCTAGATGAATCAGTAAATTGTAAAACATCATCTGAATTCCAGCTGAAGGATACATTAGGATCGTCTTCAGGGATTTTAACTTTTGAAATATCAAAAGTTTTTGAATCCGGCTGAACAGAATCTGGCAGAATTTGTTTGTTGTTATAAGTTGGTCTAGGAGGTGGAGGATATATTTCCCATGAATCAGAATTTTTTGGGTTTTGTTGTGCTTGCTGTAATGAAACTGTCTGGTACTTGTTTCTAAGATCACGGCATTTTCTGATCTCTGCATATAATGAGATTAATTCTGGCGAAGGAATCTCATTCGCTTCATGATTATGTTCGTTGATAGCACCCAATCTATAAGAAGCTGCAACCTTTGGAGGTGGCCCAGCATTTCCAGTTGCAGCAGCTGTAGTTGATGCCTGTGATGGTCTAACAATTGGTGGTGGAGGTGGATGAGTAAACTGAGCTGATGAACTTCTTCTAGTTTTTTTGTTTTCTTTTAATGGAATTTCTTCAAAAGCTCTTAATTTAGCATCCTGATCTTGAATCGCCTTTTCCTCAGTATAGGTAAGATTTGTTGAAAGAGAATGATTAACAGCATCGAATTCAGAATCAGAACCTTCGTCGTCTAATATGGTTTCACCTCTAGAAACTTCACCACTGCTAGTATCGCTACCTTTAGTAGTTTTCTTTTGTTTCTCAGCTAAAGACAGTTCTGAAAGATCCCTATTCAAATCCATTGTTCCTTATTTTCTTGAGATTATATTGTTAGCTGTGTATCCCAAGTGTTTTTTATCTGACTACGAAATCATTGAAAAGGTTTGGGCACTATTACATAAACTATTTACTAACTTGAAATCTCTATAACTTTGAATTCATATTTTGTGAAACTATTCATTCTAATTCAAGAATGGCAACGGATTCAATATGTTTTGTCTGTGGGAAAAAATCATAGCCTCTGATCGTTTTTATTGTATAGTTTGATCCATTTGAAGTTTGATTTAAAAAATAATTCAAATCTCTAGCTTGACTGAACACATTACATGAAACATAGATAATTAGACTAGGTCTAAAAGCAGATAGTTGAGTTAGATAATCATGGGAGGATCCTTTCCTGGAAGGATCTAGGATAACTATAGTTTCATCTGGGTTGAAATTATCAAGATCTTTGAATATCTCTTCAGAAGAACCAAGTTTGAAGTCAGCATTCTGTAAACCATTCAATTGAGCATTATTATTTGCAGCCTCTAAATTACCCTTAGAAATTTCTATTCCAACTACTCTATCAACAAATTTACTAAGAGATATACCAAAGAAGCCAGATCCACAATACGTATCTATAATATTTTTGTGCTTTCTGGGATTTATATGTAGAGTTAAGTGTTCTAATAGATGTGGTAATATAGAACTGTTATTTTGGAAAAACTCACCAGCAGGAAATTTGAACTTTAAACCATTTACTGCTTGAGTAATAACCTCTTTGTGATCCGTTGTATATGAGATTTCATCATTAAAAGATTTATCTCTTAAAAGAATAGTACCTCCTTTCTTATATTTTCTAACAATGTCCTCTAGTTTTATACGGTCTTCTGATAATGCCTTATTGATTATAGGAGTTGCTATTGAACATGATTCTAAATTAAATATTCCTTTACCAGGACCAGCTTTTTCAAAACCTAGTAGAATATCCTTTCTATTGCTACCAAAATGAGGTGTTAATTTTGTTCTATAATTATATTGTTGAGGTGAGGGAAATGAATTTTGAATAGGTAAATGATCAACTTCAAATCCAAATTGTTTATAGGCATTTTTAACAACTTGAGTTTTGAACTTTAGTTGATTTTCATATGAAATCATTTGCAGTTGACAGCCAGAACATGAGGTGAAGTATTTACAACCTACTAAATTATCATTTCTTCGAAGAGAGGGCGATATGATTTTAATAATATGGCCCTCAGCATAATTATCAAAATGAGTACCAACCTTTACATCAATAATATCTCCCTTCACTGTGAATGGGACAACCACGACTAATGTATTGGATGGATCATCTTCAGATGCTATAAATCCAAGACCCTTTCCAGTACTTGATGTTTCTATGATCTCCAGCTTCTCTTCAATTCTAAAAGATTCCTTTTGTCTATAACGTCTAATGACATTTTCAGATACCAGATAGTTGATTATACCATACTTTTCCGTGATTACACTAATCTCATGCTTCAATATCCCCTCTGCAGTTGTAGGATCACTATTTGCTTTTGCCCTTTTATATTTGTTTCGTCTAATTTCTTTCCTACTTTTATATGGTTCTAAAGGTGAAACAGTATTTGGTGCAAGCTGGTTTGACATCAAGCCCCCTTCCGTTGATAAGTATCGTACTTTATAGCACCATGATACAGAATACCGTAGCAACGTGTGATTGAAGAATTTAGACATATGTCGTGTTCCAATATTAAAACTGGATATATAAAATTTTTAACCTACTATTACTCAAATGTCTAAAACAAACCAAAAAAAGAGAGTAGCTACAAATACTAAAGAGAAAATTGTCTACGGATTACATCTTAATATACGTTTTTTGATACATTAAACATATGATACATTAAAGATTTGAAAATGAATATGTAAATAATGTCATAGGGTCAAAATTCTACAATGACGTTAAATGTCGAAGAAATCCAACCGAACTAACAATATTAAAAAAAAAGTTATTCTCTCCTGTTAAAGTGAGTCCGTATATGGTAAAATATAGCCAGTATGCGGTCAATGTAGTCAGGTTGTGTTGTTAAAATATAAGAAAGAATTGAGAACAGAATTCTTTTTTTTTGATTTTTTATACTGATTCTCACGTTTTAAAATGGCAGATATAATTCTGAAGAAAAAAATAAAAGGTAAACATGAAGGAAGCTTAACATCAACAAATGTCAGAGAATAAAGAACAGAAGCAACCATTGAGTCATTTTGAGAAACAGAGAGATGCTCTCATCTCAGAGATTGCTATATCAATGGACTCTGTTTTGAACAATATCAACGCGTTGAATCGTTCATTAGAAGGTGCTATTGCAGTTGGGAAAGAATTCGATAGTGTTGCTGGTCTTTGGAGTAATTTCTACGATGGTGTAACTCAAGTTGAAGAGTTAAGAACCGAAAATGCTGACTCAAATGATGAACCTAAAGAAAAGGAGAGCAATGAGGATAATTCACCTTCTCAAGAGACTTAAGTAATAACACAATTATGTCTTCTCCTATGAAATGAAGTTATCCGTTTTGCAGTTGCTTGGAGAAAGCTTATAGTGATAGTCATAAGTTGGGGGGGTTTGGAAATTTAAAACTTATGGCATCTAACTTCCGATCCTATACCAGCAATTATCTTTTGAGCCTTTGGACAATGTGTGCATCTACCTCTGGTATCCATTTCTCTTTAGTATTTAACGCTCTTTAATCTGAAACATATTGATACAGTCTTGGTATTAACATAGGCTAATGGTTTTAATTTATCAAAATATTCGTCTCCTGGAGAATGCCATATTTGAAGTTTAACAACTTGCATCATTGTTAAGATGTAGAAATCTCCTATATGTCTCAAAAAGTTGCGGTTGTCGTGCAGTGGAAAGCTCTCCATTAAGATATGACACTACTAAGCTTGTCTTACCACAGTTGGAATCACCAATGAGAACTACATTATAAATTATTTGCTTGGGTTCTACAATTGATTTCGTTGCCAGTTTTGATCTTCTAATTGTCCCTTGAGATTATGCAGTACTTTTTGGGAAAAGAGTTGTTTACCAGTGATCTTGTGGTTCCAATATCGATTTTCTTTGCTGTTCTTGATTCTTAACTATTTGAAATGGTTCGACTGAATTTCTATCAAAGTGTTCATCATTACTAAGCGATGATACATCATTTAGGAAAGTAGAGATTGAAATGTCGAATAGCCAGGAAGATATTTTTTTTATATAAATTCACTTTGTTACACAAAAAGTCATAGCAATCAAGAAAAGAAGAAAAAAAAAAATCATAGCGTCATTAGATTAAAAGGTTATTTGTTGGCAAGATAAGAATGTAGACTATTAATGTTGGCTTTCTTAGAAAGTCCAATTCTATAAGGAGCCTGCTTCTTTCTTTTACATAGTTCAACTAGAGTTGATTTTCTTTTTGTAGGTCTATTATCGGATTCTTCTCTTGGGTTGGAAGCTTGATTGGTTTCCAGTTTGTTTGATTTCTCAGATATTGGCTCTTGAGATTTAATTATGATATCACTCTTAATTGGTATATCTACTTCATTTTCCGATATTCGAGCATTATCATCATCCAACTCATTAGCCGCCAATTCAATATCCTTTGGATATTTCCCTATGTCATTATCTTGTATTATTGTAGATTCTATTAAAGTCTCCTCGCCTATCTCCGTTGAAGTTGGTAATATACTGAATTCATTTTGCGTGATTGTGTAATTATAGTTATCAGGTAATAAAATGCTTATCAGATCTTTCTCTCCATAACCTGGGTCCGTTTTTGATCTTGTTGATATTACTTCACTCACTTCAGCTACAGGAGTCGTTTTGCTTCTATTCCTCAACACGAGCTTGAATGGATCCTCTTCACCTTCATCTTCTGTGTCCAGCACTTCACCATCTTCCAATTCAATTTCATCAGAATCATCATCGGTAACTCCCCTTCTACCATTATTAACTATATCACAGAGTGTTCGACTATCATCAACTGCGCAAGAGATCATTCCTCAAATATCATATAAATGAGAGAGAGAGAGACTAATAGATTATGTTTAGCGAGCAGAAAGCACTCTTTTGTTTGAAGTAAATAAAGATCACGTGATTTGTTGATTTTTTTTTTTTTCGTGTAAACTTTTCGAGTCATTATAAGGCTTTAAATAGTATTCATTTATTCAAGCTGTTCACTAGTTAAATAATAAGAAGTTGATTATTTCATAGTAAACCTTGTGGAGAATTGTTCTTGCCCTAAAATGGTTGATTAACGTTTGACTAAAAAGCTGATTGACGAAGTAATAGTATTGAAAAAAAAACGCCCACTAAAACAGATATTATTTGCAACTGCTCAGATTGACACTGTTTACCCAGACATCACACACCCAGATAGCGATAGATAACTATGTGCGTCTTGAAAGTCCTAAGAGAACAAATGGTATAGATATTTTAAGCACAAGTTGAAAGATATGTTCGTTAAGCTTCTTGAAGTATTTAATGAATAAGTATTTCTGATTTAGGATGTACTTGGATAGCACTAAAGGGCCAATTGTTGCACCAAATTAATTTGATCCAAGTATCGAATCCCGGATAGGTCTTCATACATCAATTCATTTTGACTTTGAGAGCAAATTATCATAGCCATTCCTAAGACTTAAAGACCTTTGAAAACACATGACTACTCTACAACAAATATGAGGTTCTTTTTTTAATTGGCTATTTTTCCTTCCAAAGATAAAGAAAAAAACCATTACAATCGACAGAGAGTTTGCGTACAGAAGGATCAGTTGGGGCTTCTTTTTTTTTTGCTTTTTTATTTCAGTCATTCAACGATGCAGAATTAGCCAAAGAAAACTTATCATTGCAGAAACGATTCACAATCTACTTTATTCTAAATTGATAACCATCGACTTTTAGATATAGTTGAAGATAATTTGAGTGATGAAGGGCTCAGTCAGTGTAATTCTTTAACGCCTAGGCAATAAGAAAAACCAAGAACTGTGATCAGTATACATTCAGTTTGAATTATGCGTCGGATTTGCTAAAGTCTTTCAATGAAATCTAGATCTTGATTGTTATTTTTAAAGAAATCTTAGGCTGTTTACCCACTCGGCTTCAAGAAATATCAAGACTTCTAGTGAATAGTCTCTTTTGTGAGTACAGAAAAAATATTGAAAAACCATTAAACGTACTAACAAAACATTAAATCTCAAAAAATGGCTATTACTAAGTACATACAGGATCAGTCAATCCAACTGACCAATTATAAGATCCTAAGATCAAAACCATTAAAATAAATGACACTAACAAGCTCGAGCTCCCATAAATATATGATTTTGAGAGTTCCAAATTATGTAGTTCAACGATAAAAGTACTAACAGTGGAAAGCGTCCCACAAAACCCATCCTCCAGACCTTGTAACATATGACATGATAAAACTGAGTTCAGGATTCGACCTCCACCATTTAGTTTTCCCCTATTAATTAGAGTTAGCATTGCTAAGATTAAAGAAGCACTAATATTGACGGTGAAAGTTCCTAATGGAAAGTTTTTAAATTTTGGATTCAATATTTTGGAAATATAATATCTTAACCAACAAGCAATTGGTGAAACTATGCAGGCAAAGATCCAAGACCTCCAGCTTTTAATTATTATTAGACAAATCACGGCAATCCATGCTAATATGCCTGATATAGCAATTAAATCTTGAACCAGTTCTAAATGCTCAAAATATGGATCGTAAAATTTAATCAAATGTTTGCCAAAGTGGAATCCAGCTGATGAAACAGAAATGTGTGTGATAACAACTGAAAAAAATTCCATTATACCATAGGCACCATTGGGATATGAATAATGTTTACCTATTGTAAGATCAGAAGACTCAATAAAAGCTTCTAGTATTAAAGACGAGAATGATGAAAATGTTCCACAAAACCCTGTAGTTATACCAATATAAAGTGGCGTTTTGGCCTTAGTCTCTCTTCTCCATAGTTTTTCTGATTGAACTAATAACCCCATAACAACACAAGATGTGAAATTTGCCCATATGACACCACCAACAAATGAACCATCATAACTAGTCAACGCAATTAAACCTTTCCTAGCTAGTAACCCAAGTATGGGGAAAACCGTCAATATTGCTAACAATCTTACCTCGTCAACACACTCTCTCTTTCTCGTCATAGATACCATCTTTCACTTATTTTCATTCTCGAGAATGACTCAGTTCCAATAATAACAATAACAGACTATGTCAACCTCTCTCGTGAGAGATAGTCGGAAATTCATATCGACCGGTTCTTCTCCAAAAAATTTTATTTTATGCGATGAGCTCTCACTTCTATAAAGTGTATCCAAATAAAGGAAAAAGGTATCAGAGATGGACGATGATTTATTTCTTAATATAAGTACAGATACTGTGGAACCAAGTAAAATTTCAAAATCTAGTGCTAAAATAGTGGGTGGTAAATGGAAAGATCGTCGTAAAGCTCAACTATCTGCAAGAGGTATTAAGAAAAAAGAGAAACCAACAGGTGTAAATTTACAAGCAATTAAAACTACTGAAATAAGGTCTGGTTCGAACTCTATTGAGGTTAGTGAAAGAAAGAAGAGACCTGCACCTAATAATGATAGTAAAGGTCCAATGAAACAAGCTAGACTTGTTGAAGGTAAAGGCACAAATGGTAAAAATAATACATATGTTTCTTCATTATTCACATCTAATCCGGAGTTGACTAAAAGAGACTACGATGAGAAGCTTGAAGTACAAGAGCCATCGAACGCTCCCTTAGCTGATTCGACAACTTTTGAAGGATTAGGGATTAATGAAGTGTTGGCAAGACAACTAATAGAGTTTATGAAACTTCCAACTCCAACTAAGATTCAAAGATCCGTCTTACCAAGGTTACTTGTAAGAGATCGCGATTTGTTTGTCCAAGCTCAAACTGGTTCTGGTAAAACCCTAGCGTTTGTCTTACCAATTTTTCAGAAATTAATGGAGGTTAAAGACTTCAACCGTCAGAGTGGTATATTTGCTTTGATTTTGGCGCCAACTAGAGAACTAGCAACACAGATATACTCAGTTATAGAATCTTTGTCTCATTGTTGTCATAGAATTGTTCCAGGTATCGTTATTGGTGGTGAAAAGAAAAAATCCGAAAAGGCAAGATTAAGAAAAGGTGTTAATATCTTAGTTGCAACGCCTGGGAGATTAGCCGATCATATTGAAAATACAAAGCGTTTGGACTTATCAAATATACGATACATCGTTCTTGATGAAGGTGATAGATTAATGGAATTAGGTTTTGAAGAAACTATTACTAAAATTCTGAAAGATATAGAGACTACTTCAAGAATTTCAAGTACTATTAAGCAATACCCGACTTTACCAAAGAAAAGAGTTAATGTTTTATGTTCAGCAACTATAAAGAATGATGTCAAAAAACTTGGAGAGCTTACACTAAGTGATGCAGAAATGGTTAATACAAACTCTGTTCCAGATCTTGAAGATATTGAGTTAAGAGAAAATATTGCGGCACCAGATCAATTGATACAACAAGTTTGTATTGTTCCACCAAAGTTGAGATTAGTTACATTATCTGCCATTCTCAAAGATATTACCAAAACAAGTTCAGGTTCACGTACAATGGTATTTTTATCATGTTCAGATTCAGTTGATTTCCATTTTGCTGCATTTTCAAGAAATGGCAAAAAATTCAATAAAGAATCTGGCGAATATGAAAGCTCTGAAGATACTTCTACTGTACTAACTGCTCCATTATTAGGTGAAAACACCTTGATCTATAAACTTCATGGATCATTATCCCAACAAACACGTACTTCAACATTATCTTCTTTTTCTAAAGCACCAGAAAATCAACATACTATAATGTTATGTACAGACGTTGCCTCTAGAGGTTTAGATTTACCATATATTTCCACTGTCATTGAATACGATCCACCTTTTGCTACGGATGATCATTTACATAGAGTTGGTCGTACAGCTCGTGCTGGTAAAGCTGGTAAATCTATTTTGATCCTATTACCAACTGAGGAAAAATATCTCGATAAAATTGCTCTATTCCATCCAAATGGGGTTCAACATAAGTCATATGAGGATTTATTAAAAATCGGATTCGGCAACAAATGGGATTTTGATGCGACAACATGGCATTTAGATGTTGAAAGATGGTTATTAGAAGATAGTGGAGCGCATGATAAAGCAGTTAAAGGGTTTACTAGTCATATAAGGGCATATGCTACACATTTATCAAGCGAGAGAGATGTTTTTAACGTTAAAACTCTGCATTTGGGACATCTTGCTAAAAGTTTTGGTCTAAGAGAAACACCAAAGAAACTAGGTGGTAGTTCAAATGGTCCTGGAAAGAAGAAGAAAGAAAATCCAAAAGATAAAATGTTTAGAGTGGCAAGAATGACTGCTAAATCTCAAAGTGATGAGTTCAACTTTATCTGAATAGATCATTCCCTCTTTTCTTTACTATATTTTCTGTAAATACCCTTGTTGTATCAATCTTTCAACGTCAGCTTTTCGTACAAAGAACTGAGAATCTTTAGTTAAGTTGAAAACGCCATATTCTGTTTGGATCTCACCAGCATCTTTTATGACCCTAACGTCTATGAAAACATCCTTTGGAGGTTCTAGAGATCCGGAAAGATCAATCTCACTGAAGGAACTCTTATAATTTATTAAAATCTCAGAATATTTTTTAAAATATTCTAATTCATTATGATTTGATATATCTGGTTCAAGATTATCCCAAGCTAACTGATCTAATCTTTCTGAGCGTAGTCTTTCATAGGCTAGTAGACAACGCTTATTACGACGCATGCACAAATGTGTCACAAATATATGGCATTGATCTTTTCTATTAGTTTCACCATCATCATTAGATAATGCATCAATGATTCTCTCTAATTCCTTCGTTTCTTTAACAGTATTCCTCACCAATTCATCCTGAAAAAGAGGTATCGAATCTAGATTTTGTGTTCTTTTAGCCTCATTGATCAATTTAGTAGCAACATCCCCATACATTGTTGTTAGTTTATTAGTGTATTTACTATTGTTTTTTCTTTAAATTTGGAGTTTCGCGAAGTCTTCACAGAAGTCATCATATGAAGTCGCTGGTAGATGTCAAAGTATTATGGGAAGAGAGTAAGGAGGTCTAACAAGAAGCTAGCTCCATCAGTTGAGCTCTCTCCTGAGAAGTCTGAGAGAATGACATCAGTGTCTAGTGAAGCTAATGAGAACGATGCACCGTTGAGATCGCCATTTATTAGCCCAATCAAAAAGATAAAGAATCTTGAAGAAGTTACAATGGTTAAGATAAGAGCCAAAAAATCAAAGGAGTCTGTAGATGATTCTCCAAAATTGAGTAATTTCTTTTTTGAATCGAAATCTAAGCCAACATGGTCACCAGGCATGTCACCATCAAAAGGTAATTCACGTATTAACACACCCAGTAAAGTCAACTTGGAGGGAAGAGGAACATCATTAACAAAGAGATTATTAGATCATCATTAACAAAGAGATTATTAGATCATCATTAACAAAGAGATTATTAGATCTTAGTGACACCAAAACGAATCAAGGCTGGGATTTACTTGATACTATAGAAAACTCTCCACCTAGGAAGACTAATTTATTGAAACAGCTTTCAGTTGAAGCTCCAATTTCATCAGATGCTGAACAGAAAGAAAATGGATTAATAAAGTTCTTTGAGTCTCAAGAATATATAAAATGTCCAGCTCTCAGCCCACAACCACAAGCTGTAACAGTATACGAATCACCAAGAATAAAACGTACATTGAAAACGTATGGCTTGCAGAGAAGTTATCTGGTTCAAATGTCCCCTAAAGAGACTTCACCCAAAAATGAAAACACGATGGAAATGGATGATATTGAACAAAATGGGACTCAGGAAAATATTAAAACTTTAACTAGTTTAAGAGCACATGGCGAAAATTCACAACTTTCAGATGAACTTAATTTTATAATAGAAGGTATTGAGAATGGTCAAATACTTTCTGGACTTATCGAACTTTCTTTGAAATTATTTGATGATGAATTTCTGAAATTTATACGAAATTATGGACTTCCAAATCTACAGAAACTTATTAATAAAGAGGATGCTTCACAAAGATACCTCTTAGGCTTTATCCTATGCAAAATATCTAAAAAAACATATTATACTTATCATATTGATGATGATTTAATAGAGATAATTTCTGGTCTACTAGTTGATATAAATATACCAAACCCCTCAAAGTCATCAAAATCTATACAACTACTATTTAAAGAGTTTCTACAAAAATTGGATATCGAATATAAACCATACTTCTTTGGGGTAACTTTTCTTTTCCAAAATAATCTGTTCATGAATAACAAGCTATTTCAATGTTCCTCAAATATTCTTATTATATCTTCAGAAGTTTGATTTAAACGCAAAAAGTGTGTCTTGGTTATAAATTTGTTATTAATTCTTTATGAGAACTATGTAAACTCTGCAATTGAAATTGACAAAGATCATCAATTAATCAAAGCTCTAGGGATTTTGGAATCATTCAATGTTGGTCATGGTCAGACTGCAATTTTGATTCTAAAATTATACATAGTTTTAGCAGTAAAGAAATTTGACCATATATATAAACCAGATATGGTTTCGAAGTTCATATCAAACTCATTAAGTACAAAAGATGATAAAATTAGGTTATTATCTTTTGGTCTTCTTATTAATCTTATTGCGCATTCGAAATGCTTTGAAGAAGCAACAAAGGAATCGAATTTAGACATACTACATCAATTATCTGCCAGGTTGAAGAAATATCAATTGGTTATTTTGCATTATTTATTGGAATTATATATATCAAAACTTCTAAAACTATAAAATCAAAGTTTAATAATAATGAATTAGAAAAAAATGTCCTTGAGTTACGAAAATTTGATTCAAAGGGAAACAAATATATTCAACTTCAGGTTGATCAAATTTTAAATGTTATTACTTTTTAAGGTGCAATTCTAACAATTTTCCAATCGTCATTTTCAGATTTACGTTTGAATACAATTCTATCATGTAAACGACTTGGACGACCTTGCCAAAATTCAACTTCTAATGGAATAATTCTTAAACCTCCCCAATATTCCGGTAAGGGTATTTTTTCAAGACCTTCGAATTCCTTTTGTCTCTTTTCATAAACTTGATCGAATTCTTGACGACTTTTAATCTCACTTGATTGTGGACTTGACCACGCTCCAATACGTGAACCCCTTGGTCTTGTGTCAAAATATTTCTGAGAAGTCTCTCTAGAAACAAATTCAGTTGGCCCTTCAACTCTAACTTGACGTTGTAAACTAGGCCAAAACCATGTAAGAGCAGCTTGTGGATTTGATGCTATATCTTTAGCCTTTTTGGAACTACCCCAGTTTGAGTATATAACGAACCCTTTATGATCTAATTCTTTGAATAATACAACTCTTGATGAAACTCTACCTGATGGTAATTCTGCAGTGGCAAAATTAACTGATTCTGGTAATGTTTCCTCCGTTGAAGCTTCATCAAACCATTTCTTAAATTGAATAATTGGGTCTTTATCAACTTGATCAATATCTAATGATCCCTTTTCATACTGGTATGTCTTTGGTGCAACTTTTTTAAGTTAGTAAATTTAATTATAATTTATATAACACATCTAATGCTTACACACTAATGGCTCTTCTTGTGCCATTTTTTTTTTATCGTTGGTATAAATCACTATGTTAAACTCTAGATTTTCCACCTTTTATAAGCCATAGAATAAAAATAATCACGTGAGAATTTGAATATTTATATAACTTCTACACTTTAATGAATTTAACATATTTATTAAAGACCTCTTAAGTCTTCGGGACTAAAGCTATTACCGAAGTCGTAGTCTTCAAAAAGACCAAATATACTGGCATATTCTTCACTTGTTAATAGGCTTGGATCATAACTATCTTGGAGATTTGTAGGATTCAATAACTTATTTAGACCAGTTGCTGGAGATCCATTGAATATGTTTGTTGGGTTTATTATTGGTGGAGAAGGTATTTCACTAGAATTTGAAGAACTAGGTACTTTGGTTACACCATTAACTGGATCATAAAACTGACCACTAGTATGTTTGTTTGAATTCCAATCAGATTTATAAGTATCCTTTTTAATTGCAGGTTTCAAAGCAGTTTCTAAATCAACTTGAAACTTTACAATTAAATATCTTAACTCAGAATCTAAAAGCTCTAAAAAAAAGTTAGTTTTGGGTATATCTTCTATCTTTAAATCGTGCAAGAAATAGTCTTTCACACTTCTATTTTTTTTTTCCCTTAAACTGGTTGCAAGATCACTTGCTGTTTTATCAAAGTTGAATTGAGGATCTTTCAAAGTAAGAAAAACCATTCCATAAGCAACAACAGCTCTTGAAAAATTATAGTGCTTCGAACTAATTTTTGCTAAAAGCTGTATACAGTTCTCAATATTTACAGAAATTGCATCAAATAAATCATTGAGAACTATTATACGTGTTACATTTGATTCTGAAACTGTTTGTTTTGCATGTAATAGTCTAGCATTTAAGGATGATAGGAATAACAGAGATCTTGATATTGCGTTATTGGCAACAGGCTTGAAATAATATGTAAATCCTTGACCAAAATAAATTTCATTGTTGTAGACTAAATTTAATAAAGAATTCGTTATTCTTAATGATATTTTTGTGCACTCTTGTAAATATTCAAAAGTCTTTTTGAAATTTTTCAAAGAATCAAATTTGTTTAATAGCCCCAAGTTTAAGCTTAATAGTAATGAATGAATTTCTATCAAATATGATATCTTTTTAACTTTGGCATAGTTCTTCAAAGATGTATTATTAAGGATTTCTTTATAATTTCCAATTCTATGAGCTGCAAAATTTTCTAATCTTTGAACCAAATGTATCACTTCTAAAATAGTTGGTTGTCTTTTCATATTTGTACATGTGCTTGAAATCAGTTTATAAAGCTTATTTTTTTCAGATTGAAGTTGGAAATCCTCAAAAATAAAACTATCAACATCATCATCATCATTCTGAATCGGTAAAGGTGTATCATAGGTTCCTTCCACACATAATGAGGGAGTACCTAAAGTGACAATTTGAATACTATCTAGTTCCACTAATTGATACCACATTCTGCTCCATAATTGTGATTGAATATTTTTATTTGGTGAAGTAGTTAATAAAGCTAGATGTTTTGGATCTCTATGTAAGCCCAAATTGTATGCCATCGAGAACAGAGTTCCAAGAAGCACTGGACTGCCTGATAAAGCGCCATCTGATGAATCGTCCTCTTCTGTACAGTATCTGAAGTATAGTTTGAAATACAAAGCGAGCTGGAAAACTTTCAAACTAAAAGATTTTCTCAAATATTTGAACTCTGAAAGACATAATAAAACAACAGAAACAATACCAGCTCCAACCGGTTCATCTTTAAGAGATTTGAAATCTTTATTTTCTTCGAATTCCTTATCACTGATGGTCAAATATGCAAATCTTAAGACTAAGAGGAAAAGACCTAAAGTTGCATAATCGTATTTTGAAGTGATATTCAAGCTAGTAACTTTAGAGTCGTTGAATCCTAAAGGACCTATAATTGTATCTAGTTCTGGGAAAAATGGTCCTTCATTGATAAATGGTAAAAATGGATAAACATGCTTGAAAAATCTAAAACATAAAACCATTATTGTTTTTTTGTTTGGCAAAACAGCTAAAATTGATTCATTTAGATTCTTTGAACCTTCTATATACTGTTCAACTTTTGTTATTTGATCCATTTTCTGTTTTCTCAGTTGAAGAAATCCTTGAACTCTAATTCCGCCTTTGGCAATAGCTTGAGCTGTTAAAGGGTCTTTTGAGAGAAAATTTGTTCCATCTTCATTTGAACCGATCACCAGCTTGTTCCAAATACCCATCCAAATGACTTTTAAATAGACATCTCTTCTCATCATTGAAATCAGTGAGAAAGGACCATGACATTCCAATCGCATTTTTCTGATTAAAAATGGCATATAGTTGTATATGTCCATTCTTTCATTTGGATCAAAGTCATAAGCAGGCCCCTGTTTCAAATCTTTTGGATATTGAGTTCCATGATTATTAAACCGTGAGTTTTGTCGTTGATATGCTTCATCTATATGCTCCGAGGCCGTAATCGTCTGCTGTGTATTGTTGTATTGGAAAGTCTTCGGAGTAGAGTTAGATAACTCATGAACAACGATAGAAGCTTCAAGATGTTTGACTCTATTAGTAAGTTCTTCAAAAACTTTTCTTGCTAAAGGCGGTAAATCAGCTAGATTTAATCCATCTATGACAACGTTAGAACCACTATTTGGCGAACTTTGCTTCGCATGTTTCAACAAATCCTCAGAACTAACCCATGATGGTTCTTCATAATGGCATAAATGGTGTACGTTACTCTTAATACAACCACTACAAACCGGCCTTTGTTTATCACACTTAAAAAATTCTGTTAGTAAATGGACTTTAGAACTTGGGTAAACAAAAAATATCAAAACATTTGAATCCCCCCCACCAAAATACAAGTCTTATACTTACTCTTATTTTCCTTTTACGACACACTGAACATGAAGTTGGTACTCTCATTCGTTTCCTATGTTGTTTCTCGGTGTCATCGGGTTGAGAATTATCATATCTTTCCTTCTCCGAGTTATGTTGTTCATCAGACATCTCCGCTAGTGGACCACTATTCTTAGAATCCTGATTATTCCTTGAACTGTTCTAAGATAATTACAAGCTCTAAAAAATGATCTGATATATATAAAGGGGGAAAGAAAAATTTTTGAGAATTGATCTTGATGCCCGCGGTGGACTTGGGAAGGGTTCCTCAACGGACATTTCGTTTCACTCCGAAAAAAAAAAAAATAGCGGAACTTAGAAAATACTAAATATCGGTAAGGGGACATATCTATACAGGGAAAAATCATATTACAAAATCTAGAACTAGAAGTGTGCCTTATTGATTAAGTTATTACATAAGATAATTTAATTAACTAAACCAATTTCTTGTTATAAATTCAGTTCCTACTTTATCATAGGACAAGTTATCGGAAATCATATCTGAAGGATCATTGGCCAGCCCTACACCAAAAATATCCGCAAATGATTTATCATCGTTAAAATCCATGATTTTCTCTGGTTGCAACATCTCTGGGAATTGATCATCTAGTTCAATATTAAAATTCTCATTGTTGAACAATAGAGGAACTGCATTCCCAACTGGTATCGTAGAGTCAATGACAGGTACTGATTGGTAGATTTGGTCTGCTCGGTCCGTCTTAGGAATGGATGGTATCGTTTCTGAGTTTATATCCTCCTTGGTATAAATAGGACATTTTTTAACTTGTTCTTCATCTAACGATAAAACTAAGGGCACTGAATTCAAAATATAAGATATGCTACCAGTATCATTTTCAACTTCTTCAACATTCTCAGTTTTCACGAAATCTTTAACTATATTCAAGGGTTTTCTTAATAGTGTCACAAAAAATGCAACAGCTTTACCCATTCTCCAACCATATGGATATTTTGCACCTAATTTTTTAGCACACGTATGAAACTTATCCATATGTTCCAACAACATTGTAGCTAAAACCTCACCAGAATTAACATCCATGTTAAAAACAGATCTATATTCTTCTGTTTCATCACGTATTTGAATGTTATCTAGATCGTAGTTTCTATTATCAATATTATTATAACCGTTCTTGAGATTTAAAGACCCATTCATATTTTGAGAGTTAACAACAAATTTAGGTCCCTTTATTAGATTTGGTTTCATAAAAGGACCACATCTCGATCTTAAAATCAAAGAAACCATAAATTGTACTGAACGATGACCAACTAGTAATAGTAAAGGTGTTAGTACTATATCTGCACCAGGTCCAAAATAATCTAATCCACAATCAAAGAAAAGAGTGAAATTTCTATAACCTTGCAACGCACTATCCAAAGCCCTTTGAGCATAGTTTTTAGCAATTAAAGAACTCTGTGAATCTTGTCCGCCCTTTGGTTCAAAATGAACAAATAATATATAATTTAAAAGATATATAAGCATGTTTACTAGAACATGCAGCCTAAATTGAAGAGCTCTTGTACCTGACGAATATAATTCCTCACCTTTCAATCTAGTTGTCAATATTTTCCCTAACTGCGGTAAAGCATACTGATCATTGAAAACGCCAAACCCATTCATACTTTGTTGCAATTCTTGGATCAACTGGTCAACCTGATATCTCTTAGCTGGTTTGTTGGTACTTAGCAATAGTTTCATTGTTTTTGAAATTAGTCTATCGACGTTGAACTTTGTGTGAATATGTTGAATAACGCTTAACTCTCTCATATCATTTTTAAAGAGCTCCAAGTCTAAACCATCTTCAGTATCACCTGGTAGCCTTGTATCAGAGAATTCTTCATGACTTTGCAATGCTCTAGGACACCCTAGATTCATACTTTGTATTATATCCAATGATAATAACTCAAACCAAATTTTTCTCCATAGATGTCTTTGTCTCTCATTAGTGAAATTTTCAAAATTCTTTGGATCACGATGTAATCCTATACTTATTGCCATTTGAATTATCATCCCTAAAAAGATTTGGGAATCACCTCCATCACCACCTTCGCCATCTTCAGGTGAATACAAAAAATACAATCGCATATAAAGTGCACATTGAACTATTTTTAAACTTGATCTTCTCATCAATTTTAAATTTGAGAAACAATGTTTAACACAATCAATTAATTCAATTGGTATTTCATTTTCGGACTTTTGTAATACATTTAAAACTTCAATATCTTCCTGATATGATTTAGTACTCGTTGATTTGTTCAGCAAAGCATTTGAGCTATTATTTGGTAATGAGCTCCAGGCCAGCCTTAGAATTAAACATACTGTACCAACTAGTGCAAAATCCACACCTGATCTAATTTTTATAGTTACCTCTTGAATCTCATCATCTGGGGAACCAAATATGAATTTAATTTCTTCTTTTAAAGTAACCTCATCAACAAATGGCATGTATATGTATAGTACTTCAAAAAATCTTTCAATTAGTAACCAGATGATTTTTTTCTTGGGTAGAAATCTCTGCATTAATTCCACTGGATTTTTCTTAAAATCCTCAGGTTTGACTTTACTTTTACTGGAATTACTTGGAGTTCCATTCGAATTACTTCTTGAAGTCTTTCTTCTCTTATTGGTTTCATTATTAGTATCATCAGACCCATTGAAAAAAGAATTATCCCCAATCATTAAAGGGCAGACCCTTTCTTCATTGTTTTGATCAGTGTGGGGAGAATCGTTATCTTTCATCGTGCTATCGTCATTACCTTCGTTAAAATCATTCTTATCTAAATCACGAGCAACTGGACAAGAACCCATATTTGCTGATTTACCAGATATTGGACACACTTCTCCCTCATCTGGTTTTCCATCAACAGATTTATCATCAGTATGTACTACCGGACATTTCCCTTGAGTCGAATTTTTCCCACTAATAGGACATTCCGGGATATCTTGTGGTCCTTGAATCTGCGTATTGACTAAGCTTTGACCTTTTTTCATAATATTTTTCTTCATCTTAAATTCTTCAACTTGTTTCCTTATTTTGAATATATGAGCCCATAAAACTCTTAAATATGGATCACCTTTCATTATAGCTAGCCAAGAAGTAGCTCCCAAATGGACTGTTGTTGTATTTTTAACATGTAACATATCAAACTTCTTACCAAGATTTAAAGAATCATCACTAGAATCTGTAGGGCTTAGACTATTATCTTCATGATTAACTGATGAGGGTGACAATGTAGAGTTATTTTTAGAGCTGAGCTGACTCTCTAGTTCTCGTATTCTCTCTTTGAGTATATCAACTTCATTATCATTGAACTCTGTAGGGTTTAACTCTGAATTTGATAATGGTTGAGCCCAAGGTGGCTCTATAAAATGACAAAGATGTGCAACTCCAGTCCGCTCACAAGCAGTACAAACAGGTCTTCTTTTATCACACTTCACTTTCCTTCTTCGACATATCGTACAACTTATCGGTACTCTATTTCTTTTTCTTGAAGAGGCAGCTGTCTGTTTCTTCTCTTTTATTGGTTTGGTCGTCATCTAATCTTTTTCCCCTTTAAAGTTTGGCCCTCTAGTACTTTATATTCTAAAACAGTATCCCTCGCTTAGAATCTCTTTCAAAACAGAATATCACCCGTATTCTCAAAGCTTCAAAATCCTTTTATTTATTTGGAGTAAAACTTTATGGGAGAGAACTCACTAAAAACTGTAGATTTTACTGTGCGCGCACAGCACAGCACACCACAGAAGAGACCGAGAGATCTTGAGTTAATCACCAATAGCAATAGACAATAGAGCTATCTTTTATAAATCGATACAGTTAATTATTGCTCGATTTAAGATAAACCTCCAAATTCTTCCTTTTACTGTGTTTTCCAGCAAAATTATACCCTTTTTAAGTCCCAGAGTTTTATCTTTTCGATCTTAACGACAAAAGATCTTCAATAACGAAAAAAAGGGAAAAATGAAAATAAAAATATTTACAAATAAGATAATCTTCTTTTGCGAAGCTGACCTTTCATATCAAGTCATATAACTACAAGTTAATAGCAATCTCATTTCATTTAGAACCGTGGTAAATCAAGGTGTCCATTAAACAGTGCCAAAAAAATTCTTCCGAGGGTCTTTTTTTCATGCATTTGGGGGTGTTTATTAAAACTTTACTTGGAAGGGTGAGAGGCTTTTAAAGTGCATTGTTTCAATTCTCCGAAAACTCCATTCCTTATTTTGGTGGTACTCAGATAAACCATTCATCGTAATTTGTAATTTGACTGAAAAATTTGTCAAAATCTAAAAGTTCTAACTCATTGGTTAAAGGTTCATGGGGTTCGTTATTATCTATTGATCCTGAGTCATCTGATATACTATTCTCATCCTCAAGCAGTAAAATATATTCTTCAGTTGAACTGAAAGCACTATTCGGACATTCTTCTTCGTTCATCAATTGATCGAACCATCTTTTATCGTTCTCATTCAAGAGTTGTGCATTCCATTCTGGAGTTGGTTTAGAAGCCTGTTTTGATGACTTTTTATCTATTTTATCAAATTGCAAAAAAGCTTGATATATTTTAGTAAAATCCTCAAGCTTATAAGTTGCAAATATTTCATCTTTTGCTCTATGTTTATCTAACTCCTCTAAAAATTGAGCACTAGAGTATTTACGACTCTCTTTGGTAACATCTAAAGTATGTGCTAGTATAAATGTATTCATTTTGCTTACTACCCATGGATGATAGTACGCATCTGATAGCAAGACTAATTTTGTAACAATCGATTTCGCAGCACTCACGGCAATAGCACTTATTTTCTCCAAGATTTCATCAATTTCGGAATCCAATGGTGAAGAAAACACTCTTAGTGCCTTAATTCTTGCTATTGTGCCAAATAAGAATTGATTTGTTCTATGAAGCCATAGCTCAAACATTGGGATAATTATAACTGGAGAACCAAATTGTCCTCTTAAATCGTAATTAGGATTATTTGGATCTAAAAATGGGGAACCTTTGTATAATTCTGTTGAGATTCTAGTGAGTTCCAAAAAGTAATGCAATGAATTTAATCTATCTCCTTTCTCATTATAATGCAAATAAAAATGATAATAAACCATGTATTGAAGACTCAGACAGTTTACGAAAAAAACATAATCTTGGAACTTAATCACACGTTCGCAAACAGTACTACTTGGTTTCTTCATTATATCCTCCAAAGAGTTCATGTTCAAGATTAAAGCCTCTAGAGGTTTCATCTCCTCTTTCAATTCTTGTATTTTAGGTTTTTCCCTAATATTTAATATTTTCATTAATAATGGATAGCAAAGCTCATGAAGATTAAATCTTTTATGAATCAGCTTATGAATTAGATATTCTAATGGTGAGCTACTCTCTTCAATACGTGGACGTTCGGTATCATTAAATCTTGAATCAACAACTGGAGGACTTCCTATAAGTATTGACTGGTGAGAATCAAGAGCTAAAATGATATGCCATAGTCTTCTTAATAAATTTGGGTTCTGTGAACCTGAGTTATGAGATGGATCTCGATTTAGCCCACATTTATTTGCATAATCTAACAGTTGTCCGATACTTGTAACACTAACTGTAATACAATCACATTCTTCCGGTGCAAAAAATTTATACAATTCCTTCAACATCCAGAATTGTAAGATCCCTATTCTAGCAATCTTCAAAGTCGTTACTTCATCGTGGCATCTCTTAATAACATGACTTATCTCACTATTTACTGGATGATCCAAGATATATTGATCAGTTATTGACAATCTATGCCTTTGAATAACACCGGGACTATACGTTGATAGAGAACTAAATCTCATAACCAACAATAGTGAACCTATTGTTGCTATTTCGAGTCTTTTCTTTATATTTAGTTTGATTGTACCATTCTCTCTAGGTCCAAGCAGATTCGAAACCTGACCCACAAATTCTTCTTTATCCAATACTGGTAACACAAAAAATAATTCAGAGTCAAAGAATCTATCAATAAGAGCCCATACTAAGGTAAAATCAGTTAAATATTGGTTAATTTCAGATATTATCGAGTCTTGCTTTTTTGAACTATATTGGCATGCAAATGCGTTATTAGCATTTAATTCCAAATTCCATTTCCTATAGAACTCATCATCATTTTGACTCTTAGCCTTAAATTTTGATAAAACAATTTTTTTCCTCGTTGCTGAACATATTGCATTAAGATAAACATCTTTTGTTAATAAAGAAACCCATGATAAAACACCTTGTGCCTTCGTAGTAGATACTGTATAGCTATTCTCATAAAAATCAATACTATCATCATCATCATCATCAACTTTTGTTTTCTCAATAATTGGAGGTTCCCTCTGTATCACATGTTCTAATTGTTTAAGTCTTTTATTCAACTCGTTTAATTCTTGATCTAGGGGATATACCGAAACATTTCCAACTTGAATGTTCCATTCAGGTTCTTCATATTGACATGAGCTAGATTTACCTCTCTTCTGACAACTTCCACAAACTGGCTTCTGCTGGTCACACTAATAACACCGTTAATACCTAAATAAATCGCTTTACAAAAAGTCAGCTATACTCACTTTAGTTTTCCTTTGTCGACAAACTAAGCATGACTTCAGTATTCTAATTCTCTTTCTTTGAGGCCCACTATCTGGCGTCATAATTGGTCTTTAATTCGTTTCTTTGTAATCATCATTTGAGATTTTTATATATAGGGATTTATGGTCCTACGGATTTAAGCGGCGTTTACTCCAGATTAGTCACCTACAGAGAATCTTTTTTTAACTTGCTGTTTTAATTCAATTCAAGTTTCAAGGCAAACCAAAGATATTTTTGTGAAATCATTATCCTATTTTATTTAATCTCATAAAATTCTCCCATGTCCAAATTTGTAAAGCAACCAATTGTTAATTAGAACCAAATTATGAAGCCTAGTACAATTTTTTTCTTTTACAATATAGTGGCCATACCGTAGATTTATAATGAGGTATAACGGATTCGTTTTGTTTATCGTCTGGAAACAATTTGAGAAAAGTAAGAGGATGAGCAGTAATATTACTTTTCGTAACCAGATAGGTCCACCTACAAAGAGGAAGAGGATAGTCACCTCTTGTTCACAGTGTCGTAAGAAAAAAATTAGAGTGAGTTATCAGTGGTGGTTTTTTTTTTTAATATTGAATAAAATTCTAACTATTCTTCAAGTGTGATAAAAGTAGACCAGTTTGTGCCGTCTGCGCTAAAAGTAATCTGGCACATCTTTGCACTTATCAGGAGCCTTCCTGGGATCAATATGCTGTGACACCAAGTGTAAATTATGAATCTGCTGCTCTCATACCTATTGGTCATATCAATTTGGGCTCAAATATGTCAGCTACAACTCCTACTAATTTACCTAAAGCTTTTGCCACGCCAACAACACCTTCACCAGCATCCTCTTTTAACTCAAATGGATCAATATCGTTACCACCAATACAACATCAGAAATATAATGAACCTTATAATGAAGAGATTTATAGATTAAGAGAGAAGGTTGAATATCTTGAATCCAATATGAGACAAGGGTCTAATATAGCTCATAATAAAGATATCCAGTATATGAGTTTCTATGATTATCATGAACCAGTTTTATTACGAGCAGGTAGATTGATTGCATCTGGGCCGTTGTCAGTTGGTTCAGTAATTAAAAAAGATCCATTTTTAAGAGTTTCATTGTTGAAAGTTAGAAAAGAGAGGAAGAATTTCTCAAATCCATGGGCCCTACATCAAACAAAGTCAGATATAGTTAAACAACTTATAATCAATGATGAAAAATCAAGTAATAAACGAGTTGATGAAGAGTTTAGTGCAAGATTAATTGAAAATGAAGGTTTAGATGAAGTCAAAGGTGCTAAACCATCTATTAGGGATGATGCAAGAATTTTTAGTCAAGGTAAAATTGACTATGAAACAGAAACTTTAGCAAAAATTGAGGAAGTATTACCGGAGGAAAAATTAATCTGGGTTTTAGTCGATAAATTTTTTAATGGTATCTTAGTTGGATTTATGCCATTTTTAACTGAAACTAGTTTTAGGGATAGACTTCAAGAAATAATTGGGCCAAGAACTGACGAAAAGAGGAAAATAATGACGATTAAAGTTACAAGGAGATTTGATTTTGCATATATTGGAGATCTTTTGATAATTCTTCGATTAACTTATCTGAGTGTTAGTAGAACCTCAAATAACACTTTACAAGAACAATATATCTTGAACAATCCAATTAATCTTAATGTTATTAATGTTGCACAAATGTGCTTAAACCAGTTCAGGTTACTAAGACGTGGGGCATTACCGGTTCTTCAATGTTCCTTGTTTATGAGAGTTTATCATAAATATGCTCCTGAGGATGGTGATGGTAGTGATGGTGGTGACAGTCAAGTTTTCCTTGGTATGCTATTACAGATGGCAAACTCAATTGGATTGAACAGAGATTTGAGTAATTCTTCAGCTTTAAAACCAAGTGTAAAGCTGATAAATTTATGGAGACTAATTTGGAACGAAATTGTTGGATTGGATATTTACCAGAGTATGACTATGGGTAATCCTATCTTAATAAACGAAATGTTCTTCGATACATCTTTACCATCACTGGAAAGAAATATCGAAGATCATAACTTAAAGAATTTTGAAATTCAATGTGCAATTGTGAGGAATTTTAAGATTACGGGTGAAATTAATAAGATTGTTAGAGAAATTCTGAGGATTGTGTTGAATATTTCAAGTTTAGTGCGAATTGATGAGTTATTACCAAAACTAGCCAAGCTAGAATCATATGTTGATGAAAATTTTAAATCTGTTGAACAGATTTTAAACTCCAAAAATTATACAATTCAAGATCAAATTTTTAAAATATTTAAATTCAAGAGTTATATTGAACTGAAAACTACTCTATACATAATATTTTATCATATTTTTTTAGCAAATCCAAGAAATAACTATTCTATTTTACTTAAAACCCTAAATATTGCCATGGAGTTATCACCATTGGCTCTATTAATGATTACAGCAAATAATGGAAAGACTAATTATTTTGATGCTATATTTGGGCCAGGTGCGCAATTAATTTTAATACCCACTATTATTACAAGTTTACAGAAAATTCATCAAATTAAAGTTGCTTTAATCTCCAGATGTCTTGATGTGAAATATAACTATCCAGAATTTGATAAAATTGACCTTACAAGGAGAATCAAAGAAGAACTATTAACTAAGTTTGAAATAACGCGAGATGCATATGTAAGTTTAAGTTCCAAATATTATCATTCATGGAGAACATTGAAAAGTGTTTCATATTTATATAATTTATTAAAGAGTGAAGATGACAATATATGGGATAAGACAAGCCCGATGAATCAAGAATGTATAAATGGTGGAGTTAGTGATGAAGTTAATCATTTTAAAAACCTACCAACACAAAATGAATTAGTTGAGTTGAAGCAATGGCAATTAGAACAAATTTTAGAGCTAGTTTCTACTAAGAAGTTTGAAGAACCATTAATGTTATGGTTAAACAAAAGGAAAAAACAAACAATTCCTGATGAAATCAAACCAGTACCTATATTTGATTTCAACATAGATCTAAATGAATTCTATATAAATAAAAATGAATTAACAAATTCGGAGATTGATAAGCTATGGTTTCAAATGATGGCTTCAAACACGATGGGTAATCTACATGCTACTGATGATAACGTTATAGATCCGAATAACGATCTATCATACGGAGCTTTTGGTATGCTGGACCTGGAGAAACTAGTTGGTGATACTTCACCTTATGATATGTTTGGTGAGATTCCGTTTTATAACGAGAATTAGCCGGAAACTCATCTCGTTCGAATGAATTTATATATAAAAAGGGAATGAATCTACCTGATTGTTTATAAATGGGAGAGATACTTTACGTAGGAAGCTGCTTAAAAAAAATGCCCAAGATTAAGGTTAAGAATCGTATTGTGGAAATGGATGGTGATGAACAGACAAGGATCATATGGCATTTAATTCGATCACAATTGATTTCACTCTTCTTAGATGTTGAATTGAAATATTATGATTTATAAAATGAATACTGAGATGAAACTAATGATAAGGTGACCGTATACTTTGCTGAAGTCACTTTGAAATATGGTGTTACTGCAAAATATGCCAGGATTACACCAGATAAAGCTTGAGTTGAAGAGTTTGAATTGAAGAAATTGTGAAGTCACCAAATGGTACAATTAGAAATATATTAGTTGGTACAGTGTTTAGAGAACCAATAGTCCTACCTAATATTCCAAGAATTGTTCCACAATGGGGTAAATCAATCATTATTGGTAGACATCTCTTTGGTGATCAATATAGAGCTACTGATGTTTTAATTCCTTCTGCTGGTGCGTTATCATTAGCGTTTAAACGCAAAGATTGTTCAGAAACTAAAGAATGGCCAGTTTAAAAATTTGAAGGCTCAGGTGTTGCATTATCAATGTATAATACTGATGAATCATTAGATGCATTTACATAATTTAAACTGGCATTTGGAAGAAAATTAAAACCATATTCAACAACAAAAAATACAATTCTGAAAAAAATGTGATGGTAGATTTAAAATTATTTTTGAACAAAAATATAAAGCTAAATATAAAAGGGAATTTGAATCTAATGGCATTTTGTATGAGCACTGTTTAATTGATGATAAGGTCGCACAAATGCTAGAGTCCAAAGGTAGTTGGTTATATTTGATAGCCATGAAAAATTATGATGGAGATGGTCAATCCGATATTGTAGCTCAAGGTTTTGGTTCATTAGGTTTGATGACTTCGTTTATAGTTACTCCGGATGGGAAGGCATCTAAATCTGAAGCTGCATATGGTAAACGAGACATTATAGACAACATCAACAAGGTAAAGAAACTTCAACAAATTCTATAGCCTCAATATTTGCTTGGACAAGAGGTATAATTCAAAAGGGTAAGTAAACTTGATAATACACCAGATGTTTTTTTTAAATTCGGCGAGTCAATAGAAAAGACAACTTTATATACTGTTCAAGTTGATGGTGAAGTCACAAAAGATTTAGCCTTAGCCCAAGGTAAGAACTGATAGGGCAAGCTCAGCTAACAATTGAAGAATTTATTGAGTTTGTTGCTACGAGATTATTTAATTCATTTAAAGAAATTGTCTAAAAATGTATACATCATTCTAGTATTTGTAGTATGTAAATGGTACTTGAATTATTAATTTATATTCTTCGTTAAGTAATTTTTATCCAAAAAAAAAAGAGTCCTTTGCCTTTGTTTTTTTCTTCCCTTACAATCAACACTTGATGTCAAAAGAATATAAGGAAATCCGTGGAACACCTTTAAAGCCTGTTAAATTTGATTCAATTAGCTTTAAGAAGGATAATTTGGACAAGAAGCTAACAAGAATAAGTACAATCTTGAATAAATTGGAGAATAAATCAAATAGGATAAAAGATAATTATAAGGTTATAAATGATATTAACGAGACATTAACGATTGATGGCTTAAAATAAGACTAAGTCCTCATGAATCTTCATCATAAATAGTCACCTTCACCATATTTTCACTACAAATCCACCACCATAATCACCACCATAATTCCTACCTGTGTTCAAAATAGTTAGGCTAAAGTTACCCGCAAAATGAAAACCCCAGGAATTCAAAAAAAAAAAATTATTTTTCAATGATTCATAATCTTTTCAACTACATCAAAATGTCACTAGTAACGTCAAGACTTTGTCTACAGCAGAAGAGATTTAATTCTTCTTCCACTGCTGCTTTGGCTTATAAGTTATTGAGAAATAGAAAAAGACCACCTTTACCAACTTTAGAAACTCCCAAATGGACTGCAGAAGGAGCTGTTGCTTCAATTCTTTATGAATCACCTTCAGATGTTAGACCTCGTGTAAAAGAACATGTTTTGAACTGTTTGGTACAAAATGAACCAGGTGTATTATCATTGGTGTCAGGTACTTTAGCTGCTCGTGGGTTTAATATTGATTCTCTAGTTGTTTCATCTACTGAAGTTAAAGATTTATCTCGTATGACTATTGTTTTGAAAGAAAAAGATGCAATTATTGAACAAGCTAGAAGACAAGTAGAAGGCTTAGTTCCAGTTTATGCAGTTTTAGATTATACTAATGCAGAAATTATTCAAAGAGAGTTATTATTAGCAAGAATTTCTTTATTAGGACCAGAATATTTTGAAGACTTATTACAACATCATGGTGATTTAACTGGTGCTGAAGATATTCAAGCTTCAGGTTTAAAATTCCATCCAAAGAATCTATCTATAAGTGAAATTTTAAGATTGAAAAATGAATATTTTTCTGCAGTTAATCAAATTGTTGAACAATTTGGAGGTAAAATCGTTGATATTAGTGATAGAAACTGTATTGTTGAATTAAGTGCAAAACCTTCTAGAATTACTTCCTTTTTAACATTAATGCGTCCATTTGGTATATTGGAAGCTGCAAGATCTGGTATGATGGCATTACCAAGAACTCCAATTGGTACAGAATTAGCTGATGAACTTCCATCACCGGATGCTGATGATGTTGTTGATGTTTCTCAACTACCTCCTGGTTAAGGAATTAATTTAAAGATTTTGTGCAAACTTTTTAGATGTAAATAAATAAATTTTTTTGAAAAAAAACATATATTTCGTCACATTATTATTATGTACTTACTTAAGACCAAATCCCCTTTTATTTAAAACCCCCTTGTAATTTCTGATTCACTTATGATATTTATTTCGTCAATCTCAAATCCTCCAATTAATGTGTTAATTAAACAATCTAGAAAAGCATCAATAAATATTTTTGTTGATCCTTTATTTAAGACCTCATTAATAACTTCACTAAAAATTTTCTTGTCCGTTATTTCAAGCTCTTCATGATTTAAGTTGATTGCTATATGTAATAGCTCATCACCTTGAACATTTTCACAATTGTGCCATTCATTTAATTCAATCTTACCAAATTCAGTTCCTAGATGATATAAAGTTGGTAATCCACGTATTTTATCAACCTGGAAGCTTTTTAAGCCTTGTGGCAACTTTAAAAATAGATTGATATTACCACTAATTACTGGTCTATTCATATCGCCATTATGAAACTCAAAATTTAAGTTATCTAAAGAAACATTATAGATCAACTTGTCTGTATCAAAGTTTGAAAAGAATTCCACTTTTAGATCAAATGCAGTTAATAGTTCATTAATAAACCCAGGGTATTCATTAGATCCACCAATATTTTTAATAGCAACTGGAAGACTTTTATTATTTACAAACTGATCAACCAAAGCATCCATTGGGGTTTTTTCATCATTACTAGAACATCTTTCAGATAATTTATCGTTTATGTGTGATATGGAGGCTGATATATTAACATATAAATTTGGATCCAATGGTGACACTTTAAATGGCTCCGTAATTATCGAATCGGAAAGACTAATAACAGGTTGTTGCAGGCAATCATTAACAAGAACATTCCAACTTAAAGCTGGTATATGAAATACTAACAATTTATTAACTATTGGGTTAGGTAACTTTAACATTACCGTTAAATCATATTGATTTCTTTGTTCTTCAACTTTCAAATTTTCGAATTTCAAATCATTAGTATTTAACTGGAAATATTTATTACTGATAAACTCTTGTTCGAAGTTAATCTTAAAATTACCAAGTGGTAATAATCCTAATCTTACTTTAACCATTGAAGAACCATAAATTTTCAAAATCTGATCAGGATTTGTCAACAATCTTTTAACTAATCCTAAGATCTTTCTAGTGTTTGGATGAATTGAAACTATAAGATCTAAATTTGTACTCCTGCCATTGCGTATATTTACTTCAAACTCTGGAATATTTACACCTCCAATAGAAATCAACTCTCCATCGATTTCGGTCACTAAGTCAATAGTACCTAACTTAATAACAGCTGACTGGAATACAGCACCTCCTAGTTTAAAAATATTCTTAAAATAACTATCTTCTATAGTATCATAATCAACTGTATTAACACCTTCAGCTTTAATATTTATACCTTTTCTATTTATACTATCCAATTCCACATGTTTGATATCCAGTGCTACTGATTGTTTAACATAATTTTCAGAACGAGCAAAAATCGTAACCAGATTTATAGCACAAAATATAACAAAGAACAATATCAACAGCATACCTGTGAATCTTTGTGATCTATAATTCTTCTTGGACTTGGAAAGAGAAGTAGCTGAATAAGCTGGAGGGATAGCTGAGTAAGCTGGAGGATTATCTCTAATTAATGATGTCCTCTCGCCTCCTTGCCTAGCACTCATCACCTTCTAAAATCTCAGTTTTCTTATATTTGATTTAAAATAGGTCCCTGTTTCCTCTTTAAAAAAATTTATAATACTTTGTGATCTGGTTTGGGCAGTTTTCATATAGGCGATGCCCTTATGTAATCATTCGATTTAATTCTTTCCACTAAAATTTGAGACCATGATTGACTGAATTCTTCTTTGAAATCACCCAAAATTGAATTATAATCATCTGATTGTGGAACTCCCAGGTTTTTTATGTTAGATTTCCATGGTATAATCCAATATAATGGTGATGATCCCATAATTTCAACCCAGTTATTTTTAAACCCTTTATCCCAAGGCTCATCTTTATCGGGATTGATTCTTAAAACGTATCTTTGACCTTGATATAGATAACTGACAAATCTCTCATTCAAAGATTTTGATCTTCTATTACTTCTAGATATAATATCATCAATAGATGTCTTGTTATGTTTGATATAATGAATATGAGATGAGAATAGTCCAAATAACATGATGATGAACCCAACCAAAATAATATATAATATGATTAGATTCGGGTTGACTTTCCCTTTGCGAGTTTTAAGATCCTTGATATAAATAGCTATAGTAATTCCAAGATAAATAAAATAAAATAAAAACCATAAAGTAAATTGAAGAAATAATCTATAGTTTCTTTTACCAATGACACTACCGATCCATGTACAATAATGGTCAAATCTAGCGACACAATGATCCAAATCCGAAGAATGATGGGATCTATCTATTTTAATACTTTGACATTGCGAACACCATATAGGATATCCATTAATATCACTGAAAAACATATTTGGTGGATCAATCGCTCTATAATCGGTTCTTTCATCCTTAATCAACCTATACAGTGGTACATTGGGCTGTATACCAGGTCCAATCCATGATATTTGTACCCAAGTGAAATATATTAACACAATTAATAAAACATTACCAATAATTAATCCAATGCCTGTTGATTTGGAATGATGATTTCGCACTTCATTCCAACAAACATAATATGAATAAACCCATGATCCATAAACAAGTGCAAAAAACACAGATACAGGAACAACAGCTCTAACAAAGGACTTGTACCTCCAATTCTTTTTCATTAAATTGTATATATTGGTAGCTTATGTGAGAATTCCACAAGTATTTTACGAGCAAATAGATCGATGCTATCACGTGATATAAATACTTAGAGAGAAGTATGAGAATATATGTATGAAAGTCCTTTAAACAGTTGTTGAATTTGCTGTATTTAATTGGATTAGGACTTTCATATGAGTCTGATATCACTGTTAGAGGTTGTAAAAAGGTGTAAAAGAGTATATTGAGAAACTTATATACTTCAATCTTAATGGCAGCTAGTAAAGAATCATTAGAAATATTTTAAGGCCATGAAGTGAATTTAGCTGATAGAGAACTGGTTGAAAATGGAAGTGATATTATATTAGAAAATACACAAGAGAATGGTGTTGCATTTCTGGATTTTGGAGATCCAGTTGGTGCTACAATTCATACAGGTTTAGTTATAAGAGCTAGAGAATTGGGTATAAAAGTTGAAAATATTCATAATGCTTCTATAGAAATTGTATTAGTGACTCTAAATATTGTTAGAATATATTTCAACTGTCGGGTCTATGCACTACATCGATAAGTGGCTCGGAGGCTACAAATTTGAATAAAATACAATATATTTTTTTATAAAATTAATGTCCTATGTAATTTATTTCAAATTTCGAATTCCTCTAGATCAACAGAGTTATCTTGTAGTTCTCTATATGTATTTTCGGCATCACTAATTTGAATATCCTTAGGTTTATAGTAGATTACAACAAATGCAGCTCCTAGAATTATAATGATTCCTATCCAACTCCAAATATTTGGAAGATGATGCCATACTAGAACTTCCCAAAAAATTGCATAAATCATTTGAACGTATAATAATGCACTAGCTCTACTAGCTTTCTCTCTTAATATACCTTCGGTTAATAGAAATTGATTACAAAATCCACAAATCCCGAGAGATGCAAATAGAAACCATTGTCTTCCAGTATGTGGGACTTGGAAAGTTAATCCTGGAATCACAATGATGCTACTGAAAGTTATTGCAACGCAAGTAGCTGCAAAATACTGAACTGTTATTAATGAATGAACACCTTTACCAATTTTTCTTATGACAATATAGACTAAACTAGCACCAACAACACCAAAAAGTGCGACTGATGTTGCTACCAATCTCTCTTCAGGATCTGCACTTTCGATTTCATGATTCGAAGAAGTTGGTGCTCCAAATATTGAACTAGGTCGTGCAATTAATAAAACACCAAATAATGATACAAACCCTCCAACAGCTTCAACTAAAGTCCATCTTTCTCCTAATATCACCCATGCTAAAAACCCTGTAACAGATGGAACTAAAAATGTTATAACTATTGCATCAGACATTGATAGGTACATTAAAGAATAATACATTGAAAAAACACCAACAAATCCAACAATGCCTCTTAATACCAACAGCCATCTGATATCTTTAGGCCCAAAAACATTTGAAACATTGGAAAATAATTTCAAATATGTAAAACACCCTACAACTGTTATTATCATTCTCACTAATAAGATTTGTAGGGGATGTATCGGAACTTCAAATTCTGGATCTGTTTCTAACAGTTTGGTACTAACAACCATCCCACTATTGAAGAACTGTGCTGTTAGAATGAAAACAACACCAATATTGGGTATTATTTTAGTATAGTAGATTTTTGATATTGTTGATTTGGCTTTACTATATGATGCAGAAAATGAATGATCTTCGGTTGACGTCAAATCAAATGAAGAATCATCATCCTCATTTGGAGACGACAATCCAGTTAAGAACGGCCTTTCTAATGAACTCATTAGACAACACTTCTAATCTTTTAACAAGCCTCTCTAAAACTTTTCTACTTTTCAACTTAAAATAATTTTTTTTTTCTATGTCCATTTGTATGGGAGATACCATTATCGGTCAAATAGCCCGGATTCGCAATTCTTTCCATATTTAGGCATCTTCCATTAGATCTGATATATACTTTTTTATATTCAGTTTTATATATAAATTATCTAGTATGATTCTTTGATATCTCTATTAATAAGTTCGACCCAGAAGGAAATGGTTGCAATTCCCTTGACTGTACTTCTTTTTAGACCTTTTCTAGCAATAATACCATCATGTGCGTTCAAAACGTTAATATAAACGGCAAATTTATACCAATCTAATGAGCTCAAGTTTTTTAAAATCTTTTGGCGATCTTGATTCAAGGGTAATGAGTTTGTGTCTTGGAATATCTCATAACTTTTGATATCTGGATTTTTGAAGATTTCTAAACTATCGTATAATTTGGTTATTGAATCTCCTAAATCTTCTCTTGATGGCGTTACTTTAGATTGATCTTTCGATGAGTCAGTTTCTGTATCATATTGAGAGATATTAATAGCATTTCCTAAAGCTTCTCCTGTAGCTTCCTCTATACGTTCTCTAAATCCTGTTGTTTCATCAATGTCATCATCATTTATCTTGGCTCTAGATATTATGCTCTTTAAATGTTCAGCATCTGGTTTAGTATATGTTTTAACAATAAAATAGCTAAATATTGAACCAATAGTACTAGCTGTAAATACAATTGGAATCCATAATGGTAAAATTATTGATACTACTAGAAAAATCCCTGCATATCTTATTTTTTTACTCCATGGAATCTCTTTCTTTTTGGAACCTAAAGGTTTAAAAGCTGAATCTTTAAAGTTCAGTATTTGGGGTTTGATCTCAACATCTCTAATTTTAAATTTTGGAATGAAATCATTTTCAAACTCAAAGGAAAGTTCTAATTGTTCCCAATGCTCGTCAAATGGATTTTTATCTGCAAGATATGCTGTATAAAAGCTGACAGTTCTATCATGTCTAATATTTGCAAATAAATATCTTTTTTTAAATTTCTTCAACCCTTCAAAATATTCACCTTCACTTAATCTAACTAAAATCTTTGCTTCATCTTTAACAAATAATTCACGTCCAACTAATCCAAGAACATTGGATCCAAAAAAATTTAAAATTTGAAATTGTTTCTTAAAAAACCAAGTTCCCAAATGAGGCGTGGCAAAAGTTGCAAAATATTGTGGTTCAATAAATTTAAAAACTCCTAGTTTTTCTAATTCTCCAATCATATAACGTGATAATAACCCACCCAGAGAATATCCAACAAAGCTAATTTTGGTAACTTCGATCCCATCATCGATTAAGTCTTTGATCTTTCGTAAAACTTCAAGTAGCATTCTCTGCCCAACAATTTCAATCCCATAATATGTCTTAAATAACGCTGAACTTTTCGGTCTCAATATATATATCTTCTCATTTGAATCAACAATTCGATGTTTTATTGTCTCCTCCATAGCCTTTAAATGACCAGCACCTCCCCAGAGCCTGAACTCGTTAGTGTTTTGACTCGCTAGAATTTACTAACTAAAAGCACTTACCCATGAACTAGAATAAATAAATGAGCTTCCTTCATAGCCTGTTCCAATATTGCTTTCGACTTATATTCAAAAAGAACCGTCAAATAAAAATGTGTCAAAAAAAAATTATATCCGACTACAAATTTCCGACTTTCTTTGCAAATCACACTCGTAACTATGTCATAACATTATTTTAAATATTTACAACCGTCAACGTTTATTTTGATTCTTGTTAGGTTAATATTTATGAGAAAGGGATATTCGTTAATCTTTGTATTGGAGAGGTTTAAAAGTCGTAAACTTTTGAATTCACCAAGGATTTTTTGGCTAAAATTCTTATTATTGGAAAGATCTAATATCTCTAAATTGTCATTAACAACACCTTGATATAAATTTTCAATTCTCTCAAAATTATAACATTTTGTTACAACTAGTTCTTGTAAGTTTTTGAAGAATGCAATGTTAAAGCTTTTAGTAATATGATCTCCATATATTCTTAATATTTTTAATGTATCGAATCGATTCAAGGTTATAGGTTCAATTCTGCTGACTATTTCAAGACATTCTAATTTTGAGCACATCAGGTTTGACAAGAAGTTTGAGTAAGAGATTTTCTTAGCACTAACATTTTCATTAAATGCTCGACTCATAACTTGTTCACTATGATTGAAAGTTTTTAATTTGGGGGCCTTAAGATTAAATAGTTGGAATGAAAAACTACCTATCGTTAGTGTTTCTAACTGGTCGAAATAACAGTTGGTATTATCTAATAATCTAAGATCATCAAATCCATTAATAACCTTAGTTGAAGGGAAAAAAAACTCCGTATATTGCGAATTAAATTTTGGTAATAAAAACCGTATCAATGGATCCATATTAAAATTTTCAAGGTTAACGAATATTGTGTGATATATTTTATTTGATTGTAAATTTTTTAGTAATATTTTCATTATTCTTATTGAATTTGTCATATTTTTACAATTCAAATTAAATATGAAATAATGATATTTATGCATCAGATCGTTCATTATTTCTATTGAAATATTATTAATATTAACTTGATAAATTTCATCTAATTCTTGTGCAACTTCACCATCATTTATAACAACTAGAATATCTTTTAGAATTGATTTAAACCCTTTTGAAGCCTCCAACAAAGCCTTATAGCTATGAAATGAGTTAAACTGAGTGAAGATTCCAATCAATAGTTCAGTAGGTAGTTCTAATAATGTATGGATCATCCTTTTAGGCCTATAACATTATTAGTATCAACCATAAAATCTATTATTCATTTGACTTTTTTTCAAAGGCCGAATAGTAAAAATGAAAATGGTATACTTTTATTCGTTATACATCAGGTTCTTTGTAATAACTTATGTAAACAATTTTTACTTCTTTATTATAATACTGATTATCTTTAAAGTGGGTTATATACGTATATGTTTGGGATATAGCTTTATGGAGGAACTCTAATTATTAATGAACTAGGAGAAAAATTCTTTATTTATAAATCTATATATTAAATAAAAATACAACGTAAGCTATTTTGTAATGAATTCACCGTATCAAGTAGAGTACAAGCCAAAACAACTTCTTTTACTCTTCATCACTATCAATTTCAATATTTGGTATCTCGAAATCACTATCATCATCATCAATCTTGATTTCTACTTCTTTAGCCTCTGTAGATTCATTGATGATTTTGATGCGTTTCGATGGAGTATCATCTTCATCTTCTAATGATCTTGTTTTGAGTGATGCTTCTTCATTGGCTCTTTCAGCTTTTGCAAATGACAAAACTCTAACCTCTTCATCTGTTTTAAAAACACTTTTTTCAAATGGAGCAGCTTGAACATGGCTAGATTTTAAATCCTCAGCCAGACTATGCTCAATTTGTGGTTCTTCCTTTTCTTCAATCACTTCTTCTTCGTCGTCATCGTCTTCTTCATCATCTTCATGATCTACTTCAACTTGAGGTTTATATTTTATTTCTAAAGGTGGGAGTCTCGGATTTGTTAAAAGACTTAGTTTTTCATTATTTGGTAATAAGGTCTTTGCAATTGGTAAGATTGAATACGCTTCACCATCACTAGGGTATAGAACTAAAGTTTCTAATAATATTTGAGTATCAATTAAAACTTTACCATTGACTGTACTTTGTTGAACAGCAACAGAAATTGCATATTTCACTATTTTCAATCTATAACTTGATGATAATCCAGGCAATTTTTTCAAAACAATTTCAAAGAATGAGGAAATATATGAAACAGTTGATCTTGGGGGATCAAGTTCAAATAATTCAGAATGGGATAGGAAATCTGATAATGGAGTTGCGTCTTTATTTTTTTTCTTTTTATTTTTAGAATTTGAAGATTGATTTTGTGATTGTTGTTGTTTATCCAGCAACCCATCAAGCTGTGTTCTTCTTTTTAGAAATAATATTGAAACATCAATCAGTTTAGTGATTAAATCATAATCTGTTAACCCCTGGAAAAGTTTCAAAATTTCAGTTGTTGTTTTGATAGTAACTAGTAATTCAGATTCTATGGCTAAAGCTGCACTTTCATCAATTTTAACTATTTTTTTACCACCTTCATTTTTAACTGGTATAACGACCTCTAAACTTGATATGATTGCAGATAAATGGGGTAAGATTAGTTTTCCATAAGTTTTAGTAATCTCATAAATTAAAAGTGAACCATATGACTGAGTTTTTGTTAAATCATTCAAAATAATTTGTTTGATCTCTTGGTTTCTATTTAATTCCTTTTTGAACGGGATATAATTTGGAGAAATTCCAAGTAATAGATTTGCAGATTGAATTATTAAACCTAAAGGGACACGAATTGGGAAAGGAGTTGCAGACGTAATAAATGCAATAAGTAATTGAACTAAAATTTTAACTCTTTGAGAAATCCTTAAGATCGAAATAGGATCACTTAAATCAATTGTTAAAAATGGGAAAATATAATCCTTTGTTTCATTATCTGGAAGTTGCTTGATTAATTCCATTGTATCTCTTTCATTTTGCAGTTCAATTAAATTATCATAGACTAAAACGACAGACCTTAATTCGTCTAAAATTTTGAAAATTTTCAATCTCCATTGGTCATCCGGTAATGATTGAACATTTTGGCCACCTTGATTGCTATTGTTGTTTAGCTTAACTAAATTTAAATATGCATATGATCTACAAGCTCTTTTTTGTAAATCTTCGTCTAGATTTGCAAAATTATTAGTTAATAAATCAACTAATCTATTTTCAAATTTTTTAATAAAAGGTTTAAAAGTAGTTGTATTCTTTAGTAAAATTTTTTCTAAAACTGGCAATATCGTGACAATATCTTTTGATAATCTGTCCAATAAGGCAGAAATTATATTTGATAAGTTTGGTGTTAAGATTTCTCTAGTCAGAACAGGTTTACCTCTCAACGAACTAATGATAGTTTCCAAGGCTAGAACACTATTTTTCAAATTAAATGATATAGTAGATTGATCATTAATGTTTTTCAAAAGACTAACAATAAAACTTGTACCACCATTTGCCAGGACAACTGGATTCAGTGCAATTACCTGGATAACATGTGAGCCGTACCATTTCTTATAATCATCTTTAGCATTCAATAAATTATTTACTCTTGAGATGAGATGGCTTATATCTGATTTAGAAGCTTTTGAAGTGCATTTTTGAGAAAGGTAAAGCGACTTCAACACATATTGAAGATTTGAAGGTCTTGGAACATCCAATAGTGATATAATCACAGATAATGGAATCTCAGCAGTACTCATAACTCTCCTGCAAAAAGAATAAATTCTTATCGTATTAACTCTTTTTAAAGCTTCATCATCATCGTTGGGCTAAAAAAAAAAATTATTATGTCAAACTATTTACCCGTGTTTATAATACTTAATAAATGGCAGATCACCAAATTTCTAAATTGATTAAAAACAGTTCCAAAAAAAAAAGGGTATTTACTTCATGAATTAGGATATACTATTGATGATTAATAATTGGAACTATTAACCATACTTTTACAGTTATAAATCAATATGATTAATAATAAAACAACGTTATCTTCGGGTAACAAAAAAAAAAAAAATCGCGGAAGGGAGAGAGAGAAAAAAAAAATTTTGGGTAGACGAGAGAACACAACCAAACTAGTCAAATATTGAAGTTGAAAGCTTTTGAGAATTACTAGAGAGTGTATAAAGGGGGATAGAGTTTTTGTAAGACGAAAATGGCTACTGAGATTTCAACGAAAAAAATCTTCAATTATATACCAAATTATATTGGATATTTTAGAGTTGTAACAGCCGTCATCTCATTTTTATTGATGAGAAATCATCCATTTTATTGTATTTTAATATATTCGGTTTCATGTTTATTGGATGCATTGGACGGATATGCTGCTAGATATTATCATCAAACTAGTCGATTCGGTGCCGTTTTAGATATGGTTACTGATAGATGTACAACTTCATCGTTGATTTGTTTCTTGTGTGTCTTATACCCGAGTTATGCTTTTATTTTCCAACTACTGGTTTCATTAGACTTGGCTTCTCATTACATGCATATGTATGCTACTTTACAAACTGGTGGTAAATCTCATAAAGTTGTTGACAAGGAATCAAGTTGGTTATTGAATCTTTATTATACAAACAGATCCGTTCTTTTCACAATGTGTTTTTTCAATGAACTTTTTTATCTTGCGCTATACCTATATTATTTCCCGCTAATTGATATATCACTATTTGGTGAACAGTTTTCAGTTGCAGGTATTTTTGCATTGATTAGTTCTCCATTTTATCTATTCAAACAAACAACCAATGTCATTCAATTAGTCAGAGCTGCAGTTTTATTAGCAGAACTAGACGTTGCTGATCTACAATTACAACAAAAGCAAAGCTGAATGATTATGATTTAATGAATATTAAAAAAAAAAAAAAAAATGAAATAATAACATAGAAAATTGGTCATGGTTAACCAAAAAAAGAAGATGCATAATAAGAAAAGAATATTGACAGCACATTGACACATAGAGCCGAAATGATCGTCTAATGGTTTTCTCTCAGGTGTTCAGCCTATGTATAATACATATTAAATAATATTGTAATTAATAAAAAAAAAACCCCCCATTTTGTAAAAAAACTACTACAAGTATAAAAGTATAAAGTTTCATTAAAAACTAAACAATGATATGACCATTCCAATGTATTTAATCCTTCATATAGAAAAATATAAAGGGTCAGAATTTCTCATGAAAAGGCATCCATAATTATAATTGTAACAAGATAATTTTTTGCGCTGAACACCATCCCCAACAACACCCAAACGAATTAACGTTATTCTAAGGAGCGACTGTTTCCAATCACTCAACTTAGGGAGAATTGTAAGAAAATACGCGAGACTTCATCATATAGTATAAAACTTGGAAGGTCATATGAAGAAAAGAGGAAAGAAGTGAAAAAGAGTATTGAGAAGAAAAAAAAAATTATACGTGCAATTGAATTACCCGGACGTTAGGGCAGAATTCAATTAGTTACCAAAAAATAATAATCAAATAAAAACGAATACAGTTAGAAAGAATGTCTGGAACCCTACTCTTAACATGATTAAACTTTCTTCTAATAATATAAAGTGTTTGATTGAATAATCATGAGAAAAAAAAATGAGAAAAAAAATGAGAAAAAAAAAAAAATGAAAGAAATGCTTCCAATCAGAGTCGAACTGATGATCGCTACATTACTAGTGTAGCGCCTTACCAACTTGGCCATAGAAGCTTTTCTTATTGGGTAAAAAACTTTGGATAGTACTTATTGTATTGAACTAGGACACACACACTCAGATAATAAGAAATGACATAATCAGCCACCTTATGAATTTTTAGTAATGTTGAACGTTTAACAATCGAGTCATATATTATTAATAAAGAAATGGCTGTTAAGGGTTTAGGAGAAATTGATCAAAAATATGATGGGTCCGATCTAAAGATTGGTATCTTACATGCTCGTTGGAATGCACCAATCATTGAAGCTTTAGTTAATGGTGCTATAAAGAAATTAAAAGAACTTGGAGTTAAAGATGAAAATATCTTTATTGAGACTGTACCAGGTTCATTTGAATTACCATTTGGTACCAAAAAATTGACTGAAAAACTGTTAGTTACTAAGGGAGTTAAATTAGACGCAGTTATACCAATTGGTGTTTTAATCAAAGGTTCAACAAAGCATTTTGAGTATATTAGTGATGCCACAACTCATGCCCTGATGAGATTAAATGAACAATTAGATATCCCAGTCATCTTTGGTGTCTTAACTGTTTTGAACGAAGAACAAGCTGAGGTTAGAGCTGGCTTGAAACCAGGTCTTCATAATCATGGTGAAGACTGGGGTGCAGCTGCTGTTGAAGTTGCAACAAAATTTGTTAGATTTTAGTTATGTCAACATGTATATATGATTCTGTTATATCAGTTGAATTATAGGAAATTGTAGTATATATTTAATTCACCTTTAAAAGATTTTTTTTTTTCTTTTCTGACAAAAGCGGATAATATATTTGTTATAATATTAACGCTATTTACATCAAAATAAATAGTTCTAGATTCATGAAGTAATAAAAAGGAGAGAAAACAAGAAAGCAAATACATACTATTGATAGTGTTACTAGAATAAAGTGAGTTTAGTGAAAATATTGGTGAACTATTATATTTGTAATTTTAGAGTATATATATATTTGTAATCATGTTATTAAGCTAGGTAATTTTTATAATCAAAATCAAATTAAAGTCTTCAAGGCAATTAGATAGATCATAGTTAGATAGCAAACCAATGAGCACAGTTATATTTATGCAAACGAAATTCCTAGTCTACATTCTCTATATATCTTAAAATTCTATTACACTACACAATTTTCAAAAATCATATTCGTCATTATTTAGTCGTTAAACAAACAGCTAATGATTTTTATAACCACTTGTTTGAATTCTACCATGAACATTTTGTATTATAGGACCATTTGGAAAATTCTGATTTGGATATCTTTGATACGGTGATTGTGGATATATGGGATTTGATATTTGATTGAAAAAATTTGGGGAATCTGATGGGGAGGTTAATTGTTGATTTGATAACTGTGGAGAGATTTGAATAGGTAAAAATGGCTGTGGTGGATAAAGAAACTGCGGTGGTATTGGTTGAAAATGTTGAATAGACTGGGGTAATGGTGGTAAAAATCTTTGTTGGTTATATTTCAATGGATCAACCTCAGGAAATAAAGATTTATAAGATTTTTCCACTTCATTATTTGGATTTGTCCAAGTTGGTGGAGTTGTAAAAGGCTTTTCAATATAAAATTTATCTTTAGAATTTTTTTTTTTATAATCATTTAATAGACCTTTGAAGAAATTAAAATCATCATTAAAATTCTTTTTATTTCTTTCTGAAGTTGGCAATTTTGATTGATTAAAAAAAGATGAAGGAGAAATTGTAAACGATCGTTTTGGTCTGAATTGTTGATTTGTATGAGCTAATCTTGGTGAATTTTTATTGAATTGTGGAGTCGAAACATTTGAATTTGAATTTGAACTTGGAGTAAATGCTGCAACTTTTGGATTTAATTTATGTTTAATTGAATCAGTTTTTTTATTTTCAACATTTTGAGTTTCTGATTTTTTGATAATTTCTTCTTGTTTAGTTTTATCCTTGGTAATTATAGGTAATAAATCAGGTGGGAATTTTGACGGAAGTTTGAAATTTTGAGAAAATTCCTTTAACGAATTAATTTCATTTTGTGTATTAACTTTTTTCAATTTATCAATTGGTTGCTTTTTAGATTCTTTGATGATCGGTTTTGCAGGAATTGAAGCAGGTGTAAAATTAGTTGGAGTTGTTGATGGGGTTGAATTGACACTATTAATTTTAGAAACTGAAATTATAGAAGGATCAATAGTTTGCAATTTGGATCTTTGACTTGGTGGAATATATTTTGTATTTTTTGAGTCAGTTTTGAAGGTTAAATTATTATTATCTTTGTTGATTAAAGATTCAAATAAAGCATCACTTTTAGAAATCGATCTATCAACGCCAGAATATTTATCTTCTTCATCAATTCCACTATCATCAAACTTTAAACCACGCTCTTCAGCTAAATGAATGTTAGTTGATGATTGACCTTCAATTTCCAAGGCTATTTTATTTGCCTTTTCTAAAATTTTTTGATATTTTGGATTATTTTTATTGATTTTTGTTGTGTATAAATGTTCATCAAACTCAGATTTAATACCAAATTTTTCTTCATTTGTTTGAAATTGATCCCAATTTGAATCATCGTCATCCAAAGTTAATCCTTCCAATTTTATTGAATTGTCAGGAACCCATTTTTCAATATCATTACGACGTTCAAATTTTCTTTCATTTGAAATGTCTAAATCAGTTTTAAAATTTGATTTATTATCAAAAAGATTTAAATTTTCAATTTCAAATTCAACTAAATCTTCATAGTTTAATTTAAGCGTATTAGATTCATTTTTAATAAACAAATCTAATGAAGTTGGATGAATATTTTCTAAAATTCCTTCAATCTTAGTATTTGAATTTGTTAATACATTAATTTTGGCACCAATTGAATTTATGATTAAATATAATAAACGATCGTTTGCATGGTTTTCAAACTCTTCATCAAATATCTCATTCTTATTATTATTCTTAGAATTGGAACGACGATGTAGATTTTTTTCAGTTGAAATGCGTTGTTTTGTTGTCATAACGTTTTATATATATTTAGGGGCAATAATAACCTGTTTGAATGGTTGGCGAAAAGTCCAAAAAAAAACCACTATTTGTAGGTGCTGAAACAAAAGTCTTACAATAAAAAATAGAAAACAATCCTAATAACGACCTTAAAATTGCTCTTTCAACCACTTCCCAAAACTAAATAACCTCCAGTTAGTTTTCCTTCTTTGTTGAGGGTTTTTGTTAACTTGTTTACTGTTTGGGAAGTTGAAAAATTACTGGCAAAAACTTTATTATGAAATAAAACCATTAGTGGTGAGACAGGGAAACAAAACAGGGTAACGGTTTTAAGTATGAGAAGACTACATATTAGGAAATTCTGTAGATTATAATAATTCATTTAAATCATTTAAAATAGTTGATAAATGTTGTAAATTATCAGTTTCTTTAATTAGTTTATCGAGTTCATTATTAAATTGGGTTAGAACAGGCGAAATATCGGTTTCTTCAATGTTAATTGATTTAATATCATCATTATTTTCAATTATATTGGAATCATTATTTTGAGATTCTTTATTAAATAAGTTTTGATAGTTTAAAATGAATTTATCTAGCTCCTTGTCATTAGTTTGTTCGACTCTTAGATTTTCTTTCAGTTTATTCATTAATTTTAACTCATTTGAATATAAATTTTTTAAGTAAATTTCTCTATTGAGCTGATAATCATAATCGAAATCCCTTATATCTAATTTAGGTAGTTTTAAATTGGATAACTTAATCAAGAATTCATTTATAAAATTTGTAATTTGACTATTTACTTCATTAATTTTCCTCGTTGATACCGTTTGTAATGCCTTTGACTTGTTGATTAGCAAAATATTTTCAATATTATCGATGACTTCCTTTGACGCGGGTTTCCAATGTCGTATAGATGACTTATTGTTATATTTTTTCGAGATTCTTTGTAACTTATTATTATCCATTTGTTTGTAAATAGGAATCAGTACAAAAATAAAAAAAAAAAAAAAAACAAGAGAACCCAAATTCACGTGATGGGAGGTTTTATAAGTACGGTGTTTCCAATTACCGAAAGAGGAAACTTTTTTTAATAGACATATATTTATACAAACGTCATGATAACTTGATGCTAATGTGCTGCCAGCTGATAAGAATATTAATTAGTTTCCAGTCTGTTTAAGACTTATCATGGACATTTTAAAAAAAAAATTTTATACAGAATTTAAGAACTAACTACATCCAACTGTTAAATTATAAAATTGAATGAAATTCAATATAATCAATAAAATTCTAGAAAAATATAAAGTGTATATACTTAATTTTGACGTTTTATTAGTTATGAACTAGAAGAATAAATAAAAGTTGTTATTATAGTAATAATCTAAAGACTAAGTTCGAGTTGTAATTAGAGTGAAGATGAGAGAGAAATCCGCGGGAATATGGAGATAAAGATATTGGTCTACGAAAAGCATTGTTAAACATGCTTGAATTTGTTAAAGCTGGCGACGTGCTGAATCAAGGAGATGAAACCTGGATGACCCAAATCGACGAATTGCTAAGTTAATGAAACAAGAATGACGTTAATCTGACCTAAAAGAGAAATCAATAAGTTTGTCAAGGAATATTTTAGATGACGTAGAAGATCACTAAAAAACTTTAAAATATAAGTTTTAGACAGTCTGACTACTACGAACTGGAGATATTTTAATGCTAATTTTTCCTTTTTCTTTGTGCAAGTAGAATACATATATCTCGATGTACTACTACGAATTGAGGTTCCTTCAGCTAAGGTTTTGAGCCTTTTTAGTTGAAGAGGTATATTTCATAGTAATAGTGTTTTGGAAGCATTTTATGGGTTGAACGCAGATCAATTAAATGTTATGATACAGGACAAATATGGACACTAATCTGGTAGCAACTTCTTAAACCCTGTCATGACGCCTCAGTGGCTAGAAAGCGTTGATAAATTCACAAGAATGAGGAAAAGTCAACTTCAATTCCTTGAAACGAGTTATTACTAGATATTACAAGAACAAAGTGACCTTTTTAAGAAAGTAGCAGCATCATCAATTATAGATCGGAGCCAGAATATAGTTTGAAAATCAGTATAAAATAACCCCCAAGTCGAAGAGGTACTGGATGAAATTGCCTCGAAACCAGATGTTAAGAAAACAATTCAATGGTAAAAGTGGATATAATTTTGTATGAAAAAGCGTAAAGTCAGTCTTAAAAATAGATGAATACCAAAATGGGTTTCATATATATAATTTATATATTTATAATAATTACCAGGAAATATGACAGACAGCATAAATCTTTCAAAATTCAGACGGTGTATTTGTTCCACGAATTGTGAATAACTATAGAAATCGAACATTGTGACTTGTGTGGGGAAGATTCAGATATAGCATCTTTAAATACTGAGACATACGACAAAACCGAATAAATGGAAACCATGTAAGCTGTACACTTTAAGACATAAAACACTAGAAAAATTTGAGTATTAAAAAAAAACAAATGTTTTATTACTAATTATTAGGGTGGGTGAAGAATTCACCCTGCATTCTCACCATGGGAAATGAGCAACGTGTTAATCTGGAAAGCTGAGTTTTAAAGTTAAGAACAAAGAAGCATCAAATCTCGGAGGCTGCAAACCGGAGAAGGTTAAGATTTACAATTAAGCTTATTATTGAGAATTGAAGACATTGCTAACCGCTTGGAATATGGACTAATATACCAAAAAAAAAGGATAAAGAGGTTATTGGAGACCATAATCGATTAACTAAAAGAAAAATTTTCACATTCCCCAATAGAGAATAATAAGGTGCATATAATAGTAATCTAGATAAGACAAACTTTTTATCGTACCGTTCACGTACCGTTCACGTGACCTTCCACTCACAGTTGTGAATATTTGCCACACCAATTCTATTTTAAGGAAAATCCGTGTTTAGTTAAAGGGTTTTTTTCCTCATTTGTTTATTTTTGAACCGTCCCAAATATGTATGTGGATCTTGGTGTGATTCTCGATTTGTATAATCTGCGATCTAATACAATGATCGAAACGAGATGACAAAAAATTTGAATAAGGGGAAATATATATACTGTTTAATACGAACATTAATAAGATTTTTTTTTTTTCACACACACCTTTTAGACCAGTAAAAAGTCCAGATAGGGAAATCTAGACCTTGGCGTTATAACCCTCTTTTTTTGGCCCTTTTTTTAAAATATAAAAAGAAAAAATTTAACTGGTTAAAATGACGTCAGCGTGCTGCAATCGAGGGGGGGTGATGAACGATTGTTAATTTCTTTTTTTATGTTATTTTATTTTTTTTTAATTTTTGGTAAGTTCCTCTTTTTGGGTTTAAAGTTGGGAAAACCGTTGCCTGGCGACTGTAACTTACAAGTGCAACACACACACACACACACACCACATACACAAAATTTCTAAAAGGCCCTTTCTAAAAGTTTTTTTTCTTAATTAGTACCCTTAATTAATGCTGAGAGCACCTAAGGATTCAGGTGATTATACGTTTCCCAGAGCTGTCAAGTTCAATAAGGCGATGATCAATACGATCGAGGAAGGATTAGAAGGAGATTGTTATAAATCGTTTCAGAACTTGACACTAAGTAAAGTAAACTCACGAGATACGATAAATTCAGAGAGTACATTGATTGAACCGATGCATAACAAGAATGATTCTTACCATTCAATAAATTCTGTTGAGACTCTTAGTAGTTATAAGTTGAAAAGGTTCAATTCAGCTTCATCAATAGATAGTATCAATACAGGTACAACAACAAATTTGAAAAAAATACCAAAATACCAGATTCAAGAGGATATCCATTTAATAACAAATACTGAAGTGTCGTCGATGATTGACACAGAAACTGTATTGGTGGTTGATGTTAGGGCTTTTAATGATTATAATAGGTCACATATTAAGAATTCAATAAATTTTAATATACCGTCAACTTTATTGAAAAGATCAAATTTTACATTGACAAAATGTTTAAATAACTTATCACTTTTAGAAAATACCAGAATCAAGGATTTCCTTGGACTCAACAATACGAAAATCGTCTTTTATGATGATAATTTAGTTATCGATAATGAAATTCCATTGACTATATTTGGTTCGTTAAATAAATTCATAAATGCTGATGAATTTAATGGTGAACTATTTATATTAGAAAAGGGATTTCAAACTTTCAAAGGAGAATTTCCGGATTTAATTGAATCAACTTCAATTAAACCAATATTGGATTCTCCAACTTCACCAATAAAACCTCCTCCAACTCATAGATCTTTATCATTAGCAAGCTTATCATCAAGCTCCCTATCATCTCCATTATCGCCAAACCTTTCTAGGTTTCAACTACCAAATCTACCTAAAACTCCGATATTTAAAATTAGACATAATGAGGAAATTTTTGAAACTGATAATTATAAGCTTTTAAGTGAATTTAAATATTTAAATGATACAATAAATAATGGGCCATCTCCAATCATTCCAGGTTGGTTCGCATCAATTTTCAAACTAAATAGCTCATTTTCATTCATTGAGAAATTTAAAGATTTAGAAATTGAAGAGAAAAATAGAGTCAATGAATTAATTAATTCTAATTCAATTGGTTATGGAATTGAACTAGGTTTCAAAAATAGATATAAGGATATCTTCCCATATGAACATTCACGAGTTAAGTTATCTTCGACAGAGCACTCAAACGAATTAAATTATATTAATGCAAACTTTATAAATTGTCCAAAACTATCGAAATTAAAATATATTGCAACACAGGCTCCCTTACTAGAAACAACAAGAGATTTCTCTAAATTACTTTTTGATAATGATATTGATTTGATTATCTCATTAACAAATCAATTTGAAAATGGAGTTGAAAAATGTTATCCATATTGGAATGACTTAAAATATTTCAAAACGTTAGAAATGATCAAATTGAACAATTTAATAATCAGACGCTTAGTCAATAAATTGAATGATAAAGAACTGATTCAATTACATATTTTAAATTGGTCAGATTTTGACGTTATATATCAACAGGTTGATATCCTAAAATTGATTTATTTAAAATCTTTCATCTTAAAAAGGATTAATAAATTTGAAAACAATGTTATTGTTCATTGCTCTGCAGGTTGTGGAAGAACTGGTACATTTTGTACTATGGATTCAATTATAAATGAAAATTTTGAATCAATTGATGAGACTTTTGACCCTGTTTTCCAATTAGTTGAAAATTTTAGAATTCAAAGAATTTCAATGGTTCAAAATTTAAGACAATACTTATTTATTTATGATTGTTTATTAAACTATTACGAAAATTTTAGGGACTTTCAAAAATTTAAAGAATTAAACGATTTAAAAATATTAGAAAATTTCTTTAATGGTTATAAATGATTTTATTTTATTTTAAATGGTTTTGGAGTTATGTGATCTCTTATATAGAAAAGCTTATGATTGTGTAAAATTTAATGAAACTATTACGATAATCTATGTAGCACCCTAAATTTTTATCCTAATATTAATTCATATATAATAACAAATACATTTATAACAATTAATGGTATCCTTAATAATGTCTGTACTGCTGCGATCAAATTTATTATTCTTATCTTAGCTGAAGTTTCAGATTGACCAGGTTGAACAAATGAAGGTTGACTGTCTTGTCCTAAACCAACTTTTTATCTAGTTAGTATATATTGCTTAATGTAGTATATATATATACTTACTTCTTTTTAGAAATCTATCCTCACTCAACACAGCAACAGCATTAACTAGTAACAAAATAGCTATTATTAGTAATTGTCTTATATTGAGTAGAGATATACTCACCATAGAATAGTTTACCTAACCCAAACATTGTTGGTATAAATATATATCTGTCCAGGTTTTATTATTTGATTTTGGTTAAAAACATTTACATAAGCAAAATATTAAAATATCAAACATCGACCTAAAATCATCGAATTATTATTCTTATATGGTAATCTTTGAAGGCAAAGCCCTTAATAACTGAGCTACATCGTTTTTTATAATTTTAAAAATACATTAAAAATGACTTTTTACTTTATTTAAAACCCATACTATGAAAGACAACATTAACCTTTCAAATTTAATCAGCATTACGACGAGCTTTTTGTTTAGTAATTCTTTTACCAGTACCAAAGATTTTCTTGTCTCTGTTTTTCTTTTGTTTACGTTGTTGTCTTGAAGCTTTTTCAACTTTAGTAGCTAAACCATATCTAACTAAACGGTATGTTGGTTCGAATTTTTTAGCATCAGCAACAGAGTTATAAACTAAGCCGAAACCAGTTGATTTACCACCACCATATTGAGTTCTGAAACCGAAAACTGAAACAGCATCTTTATCAGCTTTGTAGACAGCAGCTAATTTTTCACGTAATTCATCTTTTGAGACGTTAGCTCTGTTTGGATGTAAGACATCAACGACAAATTGTAATCTGGCTAATAAAGGGTTGTTGATAACCTTTCTTGTTCTGATGGTAATAGCGTCACTCTAAAAAATAACTGTTAGTACTCATAAATACAAAATTGCTTAATGTGTTGATCTTTGAGAAGAATGAGCCAAAAAAGGGATTAAATCAATATATTGAAAACAGGAAGGTTATAGTTTAATTCTGATTGACTCCCTTGAAATATATTGATACTTTTAGCTTTGCTTTAATTTTTTAAAATGATTTGATTAACCCTTAAAATACTTTTTTATACTCTTCTTCTTTTTTCTTTATTATTTTAACTAATTCCTCTGATTCATTTAAATCTTCTATAAACTCTTTCTCATGACCCAAACGCTTTCACTAATTATTATTTTATAACATACCATTTTATATTGAACTTGTGATGTATTAGTCTTTGTACAAACTAATTGAAGAATTTCAATTTTTGTTGCGTCTTTGGATGAAAAAAAAAAACGCTAGTTATTACGTAAGATTTCGGACAATGATTATGTAATATATCCTTAACAATTGTTTGCGTTTGAGTAGATTTTGATGTGTCTGGATGTAATGTTAGGTTTTTTTTGGATTTCCTTCTTCGAAAGTAAAAACAGTCACATATAAAAAGAGTGATGTAAACATAAAACACGTGATTAATTAGGTAGCCCTAATGCCAACGGACACTACTCTTTATTTCAATATTCCCAGTAGAAATCAGAGTCTTCTAATCAAAGTGGCTTATTCGTTTATGTATAGGAAATAGATAGCTGTAGATTTTACTATAGTTTTCCTAAAATCATCAATAAACTAGCCTTAGTTAATTTATCTCATGAATTTGTTCTGATGGGTTGACTGATTGATATTTTAATCTTCAAATTAACGACCCAGTCTGTCGTCTGAAAGTGATAGCATTTTTATCCTGGATCTTTACAGTTGGTACTAATTAGGGTATACTTCTGTATCTTCTATTTGTAATGCATTATATAATGATATTTCTTAGCTCCAACTTGGTTTTAAAAAAATTAAAAGGTATACCTCAACCACAGTTTTGCTAAAGAATACAGTAGTGAAACGTGATCATTAATCAATAAACTTGTATATTGTAGAAGAATTTACATCTAAAGGTGTCAAGATATATAGACTTGCCGATCTTGACAGTTACGATTGATCTAAGATACTACTACTACGTCTTGAAATTTTGAAAGAGAATAAAAGACTAAAGGAAACAATTCTACTTCTTCTTCTTAAAACAAAGTCATGTCATAATACTATACATATTGAATATTGATAAAAAAATTAAGTTTCAAACTTAAGCTTTTCTTGGAACAATAGCAGCTCTGACAGCCTTAATTTGAGTATAGTTATCTAATGCATCTTTACCCATTTCTCTACCAATACCAGATTCACCAAATCCACCAAATGGAACTGATTGATGGAAATCATTATAAGTGTTAATCCAGACAGTACCAGCTTTTAATCTACGACCGACATCAATAGCTTTATTTAAATCAATGGTGTGGATACCTGCAGCTAAACCATAGTTTGAATCATTAGCATAATTAACCACCTCGTCAACAGTAGAGAACTTGGAAATAGTGACAACTGGACCAAAGATTTCTTCTTTAACAATTCTTGAATCTTCTTTAACATCAGCAAAGATAGTTGGTCTAACAAAATAACCCTTGTTACCTAATCTTTCACCACCAGAAACTAAAGTAGCACCTTCATCTAAACCAATTTTAACGTATGATAAGATTTTGTCAAGTTGTTGTTGAGAAGTTTGAGCACCTTGGTAAACACCTTCTTCGAATGGGTTACCAACTTTTAAACCTTCAGCAGCAGCTTTGAACTCTTTCAAGACTTCATCATAAATACCTTCCTGGATATACACTCTTGAACCAGCAGAACAAACTTCACCAGAGTTATAAAAGATACCAGTAACTAAGTTTTGAACAGTTTGTTTAACATCAGCATCGTTGAAAACAATATTTGGAGATTTACCACCTAATTCTAAAGTAACTTTTTTCAAGTTTGATTCTGCAGCAGCAGCTAAGATACGACGACCAGTAGCAGTAGAACCAGTAAATGCAACCTTCTTAATCTTTGGATGTCTAGAAATGTGTTCACCAACAATTTTACCAAAACCTGGAACAATATTAACAACACCATCTGGAATACCGGCTTCTTTGACCAATTTAGAGACGTATAAGGCAGATAATGGAGTAGATTCAGCTGGTTTCAAAACAACAGTGTTACCAGTAGCTAAGGCTGGACCAATTTTCCATGACCACATTAATAATGGGAAATTCCATGGAATAATTTGACCACAAACACCAAGTGGTTCTCTTCTTGTAAAGTTAAAATGGGTGCTACCAGTTTCAACAAGCTCACCACTAATTTTATCAGCCCAACCAGCAGATGCTCTAATATATTTAGCAACTAAGGCAACATCACCAGAAGCGTGAGCTAAAGATTTACCGTTATCTAGGGATTCAATACCAGTTAAGATTGGAGCATGTTCATCGATTAAATCAGCTAATTTGAACAAAACTCTACTTCTGAATTCTGGATCCGAGGTTGACCATGATGATTCAAATGCTCTTTGGGCAGCTTGAACAGCTAAATCAACATCATCTTCTCTAGCTTCATAAATATGTAAAATTTCTTCTTCAGTTGAAGGGTTGATAACCTCAAATGTTTTATTTTGTCTTGATGGAACGAATTGACCATCAATGAACAAACCAGCTGGTTGATCATATGTTATACCATTAGGTAAAGTGATTGGAACACTTAATGGGATTTGCGAATATAGACGAGAACCTTTTAGGGCTAACGATAATCTTAAGGCTGTTCTAGTATTTGCTTTGAACATTTTTTTTTTTTTTCAAAAAAATCGTGTGGATTAGAAAGATATAAAAACGTTAATTTAATGGATATTTATACTTTTACAAAATTATTATTAAGCACACAAAGTACCATTCCATCATCGGGTTTGCCATAAGCGTTGTGGGGGCTCCCTATTACAGTAACCAAAAGAAAAAGAAAAATTTTTTTGAGTATATGATAGGTTCTGCTCTGCTTTTAGCGTGGAATGGGCGGACTCCTATGAATTTTGAAAGGGCTTGAACGGTTCAAACATTTCTGAAATTTGAAAAATTTAAGCAGAGAAGTTTTACTTTAATTACAACTCGGTAGAACTGAATTTATTAGAAAATCAATATGATAATTAAGCTTCAAACTCCAAAGTCCTATCAAAGATGTATCTAAAATCCGTTGTGTTTTAATCCTTCTGGACTTGCAGTGAAGAATTGAAAGAGGGGCTAGGATTTCCAAAATCGCCATTACGTAGTGGGGAATACTAAGAATCCGAAATGCCCTTTAGTGATTCGTCACTTTCTAATAGTTAAGTTTATGTCAGCACCCCTATTATGAACTTAATGGAAATTGCTTGGTGGGGCTCTTTAGACTGTGTCCCTCTTTCACTAAAAAAAAAAAAGACTTGTCTCAATCCTAGCAAAGGATAGAAAACGTATATATTTATTTATATATATATATTTACCCATTCAATGCTTATAAGAGACTTTCCATGAAATAGGTTGAGTTTAGATATGGTGAACACCATAAATTCACCTGCTGGGTTTTACGCTTTAAAGGCTAGGGATCATTATTGTATCGAAGACCGATAAACTAATTTTGGAGACTTTTTGCCCCGCACCGCGGTACTAAAAGGGGGTATCAATTTTGCAATATTGTACTAAACACCGAAATGGACTTTAAAGCATGTTATGATTATAGATTGATGAGAGTTATTACTACTAGTAAATTCAGCGATGCGTTATTACAGAATATTTGCTTTTTAAATAACGTTTGAGAGACACCGGAGCAAGCAATTGACATAATTCCTCAGCCGTCCCCAATTAGAAATTAGGGGAGCAAGTTTAAAACTGTATATGAGAAGCTGCCTTTCTTCAGCCAATGAGCGTTAGGACCCTTCACAGTTGAAGATCGAAATCGGCGTTTTAGGATTTTTCTTTTTTCTTTTTCTTTTATGAGTGCTGATTTCTTTAATGCCTTCAAAGACTATTACAGTTAAAATAATTCAATACGTATCATATAGATAATTATTTGTTTGAGCTAATAATATCTTCTTTTTTAATTCTCTAAAGCAGAACCTATTTGATCACTTTCCAATTGTGAGTTTTTTGAGAAAGGCCCTTTTCACGTCTGTTCCTGAAAACTCAAATGCTTGGCTATAGCATTGGTAGATTTCTATTTTTTTGTTGAATCAAAACATACGGATTAGATTTACCTATATATAATAATCTTTATGGTAAAGTTCACGAACTCAAGGATCCATATTATTAAAGATACTTTTATCATTTAATGATTCAATGATTCAGTGTTTACAAAATTCGAATTAGTATTTATCAAGTAACACCACCATCAAGAGAAAAAATAATAGTTATATATATATATATGAATCTAGACCTAAATACTCTCTCTTCTTCAACTTTTGATAGTATTTGAGATTTTTTTTTTCTTCCCGATTCAGAGAACCGAGGGTGTTTGTTACCGGAAAGTTTAGCTGTCAAAGTTCAATTACAATTGTTAAATTTCAAAGTAGAATATATATGGTTCAAAGATGAATGTAAGAAGCCATCCTATTATGTATACAAGTTACACCATATCCAGAATATCTCTATATAGCTGCTATATATCGAAAAAAAATTGAACATAGCAAGATAGTTTCTACTAAATAAAAGTCCTCAAAATAAAGTTTCGAAAATAAAACAAGGCAATATAATACCTTTACTTTCCATTTTAAACATCTTTTTATTATTTTTTTTGGTTTCATTGTAAATCAAGGTGCCCTTATTCTTAAAAAGAAGTTAACGACAACAGCAATTAGTAAAAATAAACATAACATGGTTGGTCCAAATCTATCATCATAAGGACCACTACCTCTTTTTCTTATTGCTACTGCTCTCCAATGATACGTTATTAAGGCATAAATCATTGTAGCCATTGCAACAAAAGTAAATAAACCTGCGCTGATTCTACCAACTTTATCACCAAAATTTAATAAACCAACACCTAATCCACCTAATATCACTGTGAAATTTAACCAAGACAAAAATGTACGCTCATTGGCGAAAAAGACCTTTGGTTCAACTCTAGTTGGTAGGGCAATTCTTTTACCTATATTCTTGGATTAGTATGTTTCCAGGGGATTCGTATTTTTTAATAAAACATGAAATTGTCAGATTATCTATTCAATTCACTTACCAGGTGCTTTCTGAAGCAATGGTGATGAAGACATTATATATATATATAAATCCCGCGAATTATACTGATAATAATTCCCAAAGATCTACTCGTCCTAGTAGGTAAGTTGTCCAAAATATAATCAAGTTGTTATCTTTTCGCATAATTAGTTTGACAAAAGTTTCAAGCACGTGGGAGTTATAAAAAGCACCCAAATAAGGAAATCACTTAAAACGGAAAAATCCGGGGGGAGAAATTTAAGAGAATTACGGTTTGACACAAAACTTTATTAAATGGACTTTTTATAAGAAACTTTTATAAATCTTTTATTTTTTCTTCATAGTCTTCCTTAGTAGGATCTGCTATCCATTTATAATTAGAAGCTGGATTATCCTCTCTTGGGAAAAATTTTTTTCGTTTGCCATAAACTTGCTCTCTGAAAGACACCACCTTGGGTAGAATATATCTTTTGAGCTAAACCCCTTCTTTGTAATTCTGGTATTAACAAGATCTTCATAATTTTCTGGTCAAACTGTATAAGCGAAAGTAAACCCATCTACCCGCAGCAATATCAACCCATTTTTCTATATAGTCTGCAATTTATTCCGGTATTCCAAGAAACTTTGGTCCAGAACAACCAATTCAGATTTGGTCAGTGATAACTTCTCTTGCCCATTTATCAATAAAGGATGAGATTGTATTTGATTTAAAATCATCAGGTTCCTCATCTGGTCCATATTTACCAATTGCTATCCCAGTTCAACCAGAAAATAAGGCTTGTGAACCCTCAGCATTAATATAATTCTCATATTCTTGAGACCTCTATTTGGCTTCTTCTTCAGTTGAAGCAACAATAACCGTAATTTAACTCAAAAACTTGATGACATGTGGAGGTCTATTAAAATTTTTAGCCATTAGATCTTTGATTTTAGCAATTTTTGGAGCTAGCTGTTGCTGAGAATTTGCTGAGGTGAAAGCAATTTCAGCATTACTTGCAGCAAAAGTTATATCCCTTGAAGAAATTCCTTCCTGAAAAATAACGTGCAATCATTGCCTAGATGGATGTGTTTTAGAGGGACCAGGTACGGTAAAATGTATACCTGTATGGTTGGTTTCCCTTAGAGCTTTGGATCGGTAAAAACCTTTGAAATTTTATCAAGCTTCACTGCATTATCATGCCAGTTTGATAATAGTAATTTATAAACTACTTTTGAATATTCTTCACATTATTCATATCTTTCCTCATGAGTTGGTAATTCTTTACCTCCTAATAGATTTCTTGCACCACTTTTTCAGATAACTTGTGACAATATTGCAAACTAGTCTACCATTTGTGAAGTGATCCAATGTACCTAATCTTCTAGCTAAATGATAAGGTTCTTCACTAATAGTATTAAAATCATACCAGAATTCAAGTTTCCAGTAGGGTATGCCATTAATGGATTATAATAACTTGGATCATTGATTGGCCATTGTGCACCAGCTTCAGCAACTGCATTATAATTTATTGGCCAATTATCAACATCGTATGGACCCAAAACATCTGCAATAAAACTTGAATGAAATTTACCACGCTCTAATAACCTTGCCAATTGAATTCAATATTCATGAGAATTATACAACCACAGCTGAATTGTCTCTCAGATGGCTCCATATGCCTGCAGATTGATAGCCAGAAGATCTCATGAAAAAGCTTTTTATAGGTTTTCAAAAAAGTAAGCTACAGTCAATCAATTAATGCTCACGCATTCAAGATCAAAAATTTTCTGTTAGGTTTGTGTTTGTTAGTTACCGACATTATTAATTCAGTCAATTGCCTCTTATTCAAGTTACTCTCCTTAACTTTATATGTTTCTGTGTTTTTTATCCTTCGATGACTTTGAATTCTATGCATAGACAGAATTTTTAAATAACTTCTAACCCGAACCGATAAGTGTGGTTATTTATGTAATTTTATCGCAATGGATGGGGACGGAGGTGAATTTAATAGCTAGCTTACTACATTGAAGAAAATGAAATAAAATTTGCCTATTAACAACTTGATACCACCATTGATCCTAATCCCTAATGCATGTAATAAAAGAAAGAAACCCTATAACTCAACAATGTATTTTTCATTACTCGCACCAAATTTTTCTAATTCTTCCAAACCTTTTGCAACCCCTTCAAAACCTTTATAAACTTTTAGGTTTTTTTGTGATATAATTTCACCGGATTCTAGTAAATTATAAGTGGTTTTAACTAGGTTTTCACCATGTGAAACATTTTCGTGGAATTTTTTAATTAAAACTTCCTTAATATCAATATTTTTTAGTAATTTTTCATCTAAATCCTTAGATGGCTTGGATACAACACCAACAAAAGTCTTTAATTCTTCATTTTCTCTATTAACGTTTAAAAATTCAACAACAGTGTCTGAAGTTTCTTTGCCAACAACATCAACACCAATTTGTAATCCTTCTGGGACAATATCTTTCAATTCTTTGATCAACTCATCTTTTGATTTAAATCTATCTAGAACATGAGTAGCACCTAGTTTGTATAAATTATCTATATGTTTTGTTGATGCAACTGCGATAATCTTTTCAAATTTTGCCACTTTTGCTAATTGAATAACATATGATCCAACTCCACTAGATCCACCCCAGATTAGTAAACTCTTACGTCCTTCAGGTTTTAAGAATGTTTCTTTATCATAATCTTCATTACCAAAAATATTAACATTTAGTTCTTCTAAGACACTACCAGCTGTTACTAAACCAACACCAATAGCTGAACCTTCTTTTAACGAGATATTTTTTGGTAATTTCCAAACCAATCTTGCATCAAAGATAGTGTATTGTTGAAAAGTTGAAGTTCTTAAATCACGATAAGAAGTTGATGCAATAAAAACTTCGTCATCGATCTCGAAATTAGAGACTTTTGAGCCTAATTTCTTGACAATACCTGAACTTTCACGACCTTGAATCCATGGGAACGAATAAATACCAAATCTATATTTTTTACCTTTCCAGTCGATCGGGTTTAAACCAATGAACTTATTTTCAACTAGAATTTCATGTTCGTTCAAATCAGGTATTGGATACTTCTCATCAATAGTAAAAGGTTCTTCGAACGATTTTATAACAACAGCTGTTTGTAATTTATCAGTATCATTTTCTATCAAATGTTGTTCAGTTTCAGTGAGTTCATCTTTTGCAAGTTTTTGCTTCTTAATTGGTTGCTCAGAATCTTCATCTGATGATGAGTCATGATCTAGTTTTTCCTCTAATTCTTCAGAATCAGTTGAGCTTATGCTCAAAGTACGATCTTCTAAAAATATTCTAGATTTTTGATCTTTCGTCTCCCAAACTTCTTCTAGTTTTCTCTTTAGACTTTGATCTGATATTTTCGATTTTAAAGAGGCTAAATTTTCTTGGGTTACTTCAGTCATGATTGGTTTAAATATAATTTGGGAAAATAATGAAATCTATAATCTATTTTGTAACTCTTCAATAATGTTTGCTACTTTTTTGACAAGGGTGTAGAAGGAATATATACTTTTTCTTTAATTTTTATTCACACATCTTTTGTGCAAGATTGGCATTTACCTGCGCTTTTATTGTTTAAATAGGCAAAGCAAACGGTCAACTGTGGTTCACTTTCCCTTTCCAGTTTTGAAGTGTTATGTGAAATTGTGGATGCTTGCGCAATTTGTGAGAGTGTGGGTGTTTTTCTGCTTATGTCAAAAGTCACGTGAAATGGCTAGGAGGGTTCAGTATTTCTCAGAGCATCCATTTCAGCTTCAAATTCATCTTCGAATTGATCAGTGAATTCATATTTATCAGATTGAGGTAGTTGATCATCTTGTATTGGTTTTGTATGTGATTGTTGGTCTGGTATGGTTGGACTTTTGTTGATTTATTATTTTCTTGGGATTGTAAGTCTAGAGTTTTCCTTGGAATTGATCTAGTATATGTAAATCATCATCATCTGGTACAAATTAGTATTTATAGCAGAGCTTCCTTCTCGGTTATCTTGATTCATTTCCTGTTGTTCTTGATTTTCGTCAAATTTTTAGGGAACTGTACAGAACATATTTTCACCGGTCTTCATCATATCTTTAGTAACGCAATCTTTCCGTTAGTTTCTAACTCTAGCTGAAGTCTGACCAACTCTACCAGTCATTGATAAGAAATTTTAAAGTTAGCCCTAGGAAACAAATTATGACCTAAATCTTATTCTTTTCGCTGTATTTGTTACGGAGATATGATAATCTTACTGATAAGAAATAATCTGTTAGTGTTTAATAACGTTTACAAGCTTTAATTCGAGCCTCAACTAAATTGTTACCAGGTATAAACCTAAGATAGAATCGATATGTGTGGAATCTTCTGACATAATTAAATCGAATAAAATCTTTAGGTAATCAATCAAGAATTTTACGCTTATTCTCACGGAAAAGAAAAAAAAAAGTAGAAAAGGAAAAACAATCACGTGCCACACGTGATTGTTTCCCCCGTATATGCCAAATCTATTCAATAAGTACCGGATATCAAATTAGGTGTCATGTAATTACGCCATTTTAGATGAACAATAGGTAAGATTATAAATTAAAAAGAATATATAAATGGGATGAAATGTGTCAAATTTAGCTGTTTGATAGATATTCATCAAAGATGTCTAAGTCAGTTACATATGAGAACAAAAGCTATACAGTAAAACATGATAAAATATCAAATTCAATTAAGAATGATGAAGTTTTAGATAAACTCATATCGTTAGGTTCTATTAAATTAGATGAAGTACCTCGTTCATTTCTTGATGGAAAACATAAGAATCAAGGCAGAGAATGATTCTATTTCTGAGAACCTTGTGAGGTCATTGGGAGGGGTCAATTAGTTCTTTTCTCGTTCATTTAGTTTCATGGCAATTTAGGTATAGGTTAGGGTATTTGGGTAGATATTATTATATGGGCAACTTCATTACAGCTTGTAGTAGAAAGATCATATAAATTCTATTCAATTAAAAAGATTGATAAATCATAGACTCGTGACACATAAAAAATAATTGGTTATATAAAAAAAGAATAAAAAATAAAGGCATAAACAACGTCAGGTCAATAAAAGTTAGTAATAATGGTTTAAAAAAAAAAAGGTCTGTTGGAATATAAGAGAAATGGCATTTCATGGTTCATTTCCAATCCCAGAATTCAATATCGTTGTCATTAGTTTGAATTTGGAATAATGAATCATAATTATCGTTTTTGAAAACATCACTGGTTTTTTCAGATTCTTGTTTCAAAAATTTGAACTCAAAATTATCAAAACTTGAGTCCTTTAATGGTAAGGATGGTGGGGATTTTATAGCAGATTGTTGGGTAATAGAATTACTTGAATTTTCAAAAAATGAAGTTGTTAAGAAATCATCTAATTTTAAAATTTGATCTTCTTGGATCGAGGAAAGTGAGGAAGTTGACATTGTCATTGAAGGAGCATTCGAAATCAGGGATGGGGTTGAAATTTGGGAAGAATTGTCATCTTCTTCACTTTCATCAAATATGTATTTCATTGCACCTTCTTCCTCCATTTCAACATGATTTCTCTTTTTATGGATGTTTTCATATTCTTCATTTTGCTTTTGTAAAGATTTTAAATCAGAAACTAACCTTGATAGTTCTAATTTCAAAAATTGATTTTCATCTCTAATCTTATTAAGTGCTAATTCCATTGGATTATTATTAAATTGGATAGTATCTTGCTTTTTTTTAATATTTTTCTTCAACTCCTTTTTAGCCTTTTCACTTATTGGTTGTGGACTACTTGAATTTGGTATTGTTGATTGTGAATTTGATGTACTATTTGGTTTCCGGCCAGGTCTTGGACGTGGTGGTAAAACCCAATTTTTCGAAGTTTTAATAATAGTTGGCGTCGTTACACTCTGTAACTGGTGAAGATTAATATGGTGATTCTCATGTCCACGTATTGCTTGTTCTAAAGGAGGCCATTAGTTTTTGAAGACTTTAATTAAAAATCATATGATTTTTCCTCAAAATTGGTTTTCCTTCCCCTAAGGCAGTAGAACAAATGATTTACATAATATGAGCCCATAAATGGAGGGGAGGAATTGGGGAAAACATCACTTAACGATCATGCTTACTCGTATCCATGGCTTTATTGTTATATATTGCACATTTATTCAATATGAATATTAAATAGAAAAAATAAAAATAAAATAAATTCGTTGTTTCCTTCGAAATGATCTTAATGGGGTTTGGTACCTCGAAGGAAATTCTTTGCTTTTATATAAACAATCTCTTTTATCGAAAATTTTGAAAACTTGCATGAAAAGGGAGCGTTTCGGGAGTTAAAAAAACACTTCAAAATCATTGTAAACAAGTTTTCCGGAAGCTGAACTTGCTTAGAAGCTAAGAAAGTAGGCTACAAATTAAACTATACACCAAGGCACTACGAATCCTATGCTTTTACCAACACTTTCTATAAAACATCCCTTTTGCTTTGGGGCATTTTCGACCTTCCATTTCCATTTCATGAAAGGCAGCATTTTAAGCACTTCGGCGGATTCGGACTAAAGCCAAAAGCAGCCAATTGAGGAAGCGTGTTTTGTAAGTTTACGTAATGGAGGAGTAATTAGTGGATATAAAAGATTGTTATTTAGATGATCTAGATAAACAAAATAGCTTATATATATTATTTAAAGGGTTTGAATCGGTTGATTTTGGATTTTGGGCAACGTTCCCCCGCCCCCTGATGATTCAATGGTCTATGTAAGGGCTCTCTGTTTAGGCTTATATCCATCTCATCAATTCTTGCCTTTTCTGCTAACATTGCGTTTTTAAAATCGAAATTTTGACTACTTAATACATTTTCTAGCTCAAAACTGACTTTACCGGCTTTGCCCTGCTTGAAAGAATCAATCCAATGGATAGCGGAACCTGTTTCATCAAAGTCGTTTGTCTTTTTACTATATTTACCGATCGTTTTACTAACCGCCTTTAGTAAAACCGATATATCATTAGTTGGGTATTGTAGATATTTCGAGTATAGCTTCCAATTCTGTAAGTTGATCATATACAGCAGATAGTCAGCTTGTATAACAGGATCAACAACATTGGATTTGACTGCACCAATCAGTGATAATACAATCATTGTTTGTGATGAATCAACCTTGGGTAGGAAAACTCCAGGTGTATCGTATAACAATATCGCTGGATTCTCCTTTATTTTAATTATAGAGCTTGTAGCTCTAGTGACACCTGGTTGACCACCAGTTTTGGCAACTTTTCTTGAAGAATTTAAACCAACGTTTCTCAAAGTGTTAACTAAGGTACTTTTACCAACATTAGGTATACCAGCTATCAACATCCTCAGACCTAAAGGTGGTGGCGGGCTCATTTCAGAATGGTATTGTATAGCTATATCTATCAAAATTTGGGCATCTTTTCTTGATCGACAATCAATAAACATAAATGGTTCATCACCATGCCATCTTCTTAACAAGTCCGTGTCAATTCTGCTCAAATCCTTCTTCGAGTAAAGTATGATTTTTTTCTTTCTAGCTAATGGTCTATCGAGCAATACGTTTCTTGAACTTAACGGAGCTCTTGAATCTCTAATTTCGAATACTAAGTCTAATTGCGGTGCAATTTGTGTCATTTTATTTAAAGCTTTGACATGATGACCTTTAAAGTCTGACATTCTAACATTATAATCAGGAAACTGTACTCTGGGCACGAACTTGGATAGATCAAATATTTTCTTAGACATTGTGTTAAAGATATTAAGCTGGTTCGAGTTTAGTGCTCATCTCTTTTTTTTTATGCAACAACTGGAAAAAAAAAAACTTCATTATATCACACACTAAAACGAAATAATGCCATTAGTCATTCTTTCAGGGCTACCAAGTTCGGGTAAGTCAACTAGAGCAAGAGAGCTTCAGGAGAAGCTTAACGCAAAGATCTCTAGTCTTGAAGTTGGTCAACCGGGTGCCAACTTAAAAGTGATCTTACACTCTGATGAATCATTGGGTATAGCCAAAGAAGAATACAGAGAATCAAAGACTGAAAAATCACTTCGAGGGGTCCAGATGTCTGCTGTTAAAAGGGATATATCAAGAACAAACATTGTTATATTAGACTCTCCTGCATATATCAAAGGATTTAGATATCAGCTACACTGTGAGGCTAAATCTCTATCAACCTCATGTTGTGTTATTTACGTAATGGCTCCTTTAAAAATCTGCTTAGATTGGAATGCCTCAAGAGGTGAATCAGATCAATGGGATCCAGAATTATTAGAACAATTAGCTCAAAGATTCGAAGAGCCTGATGGGAATTCACGGTGGGATTCTCCGTTAATTCCAATTGCCTTTGACGATCCATCAATACCTTTCGATGATATTTGGAATGCTCTGGTTTTCCAGAAGCCTCCTCAGGCAAATGCAGCAACTATGCTGAAACCTGCAACACAAACAAACTATTTACAAGAACTAGATAAATCAACCCAATATGTTATAAATAAAGTTATAGAATTTGAAGATTTTAATACTGGCAGAATAAAAATAGATGAAGATCTATTTATTGATTTACCACCAAATGGTGTTTCCAATGCGAAACTACAAAGAATAAAAAGAACTTTTGTTACCTTGAATAGAGTTAGAAGTTTAGATGTTGAAAGAATAACTCCGCTATTCGTTGATTATTTAAATAGTAATATTAATAGAGAATGAAATATGTGCATGTTACTAAATGTAACTATTTATAATCTTAAGGCAGAACGAATCTCTTGATATGCCTTTCCAGATTGATCAAACTGGCTCAAAATATCGTTAATAGATTGCCTTATTTCATCTGTAATTGGAATCTCTAAACCTAAAAAAATTGGTAATTGGCGATGTATTAATACTTCAGCAAATTTTTCAGTATAATTTTGTGATATTATACGAAATAGCAGGGACCATGGCCTATCATCTAGTATAACTTCATTATCTTCAACTCTATAATTGTGTAAGTTTTCCCAATATTTGTAAAATTCAACCTTTTCATTACTTTTAAGATAAGTTGTTAAAACAAATTCAATAATCTCTAATGAAGGTTTAAATGATTCAAAAAGTTGTAATATTACTTTAAATGAGCCCGAAACTGGAATCACTTTATCAGTTTTTGAAAATATATGTTGTTGAGTACCCAACTTCAAAATTTGTAATATAATTTCATTATCGATCAAATTTCTATTATTAACATCGATAACTTCAAGAATTTGTGAAAGATGTCTATATTTCGCATTGATAACCGATGTAAGATCATCTTTTGGTATGATTTGTTGGGGTGGATTGAAATAAGTTGATGATGATAATAAATTAATAAATGCCATTAGCTGATCCTTAGTTATACTTTCACCGGATGCAGCTTGTAATAATAGTGACGAATTAACTATGCGGAAATGAAATTTGTCCGGTAAGATTGTATGTAAAATTGAAAAAAACTCAAATCTTTTCAACCAGTGTTCCTTTGTTGGAGAGTTTGGAAAGCTTTCGTTGAAAAATTTGTAATATTTTTCCACTATTGATTGATCTGCAATTGTTTGTTCAAGATCTAATTGTTTGAACTCCTGAATTATGTCATCAAGAACTTTCAATGAGATATCTGAACTTTGTCTGATATTTCCTGAAACCGCATTGAAACCTTTTTCATCTCCTATCTTTAACTGTTGCAAAGCTATACTAACAAGAGGTAACTTTTCCCTTGTAGAGTAGGATCTTCTGAATATACCAGAGAAAACTGAATCATTATCCTCCGGTATAATTTTACGCCTTCTGTCATATAAATGTCTTTCACTTGGATGACACCATATATATTCTAAGTTAACGTTTTCTCTTCTCTCTGCTGTTAACAAATGCAAGAAAATATTGTCCACTTTTGAATCAATCATTATCCAGCTATTTGGCCCGATCCCAAACTCAACATCGGAGTTACCTTGTCTTCTATTTGCAGCTAATCTCCTTTTCATTCTTTTTTTGAATCTGTTATTGCTATTTGGTTTAATCAAGCCTTCAACATAAGGCAATTCATCATGTTCTCGTTTAATATAAGTGATTAACTCTTGTGCAGCATTTTGTAGGTGTCTCTCACTTTTACCTTCGCAAATAACCATAAAGTCACTTAAGGTTGAAATGGGTAAATCAGTACGATCTCTGATGTCAAATATTTTAAAATCAGTAAGACCTAGTTTATCGCCCATATGATGTAATATAGAGTTCAATGAGTCTGGACTGTCTAATGGCAATTCAGGAATAACTGCATTGAATATTGGCTTATCTAAAGATGATGTTTCCTCTTGACGAAGATACCAAGGAACATTGTCTTCCTCGTTTGAAGATTCATGATGTAAATTTTCCACTTCGTTTGAATTTACATCATGTCTCCTAAATGAAGTTGTATTAAATTCTGCTTTAGGAGAAGATATTATCACCTTGGTACTAGAAGACACTAAAGACCTTGTACTCTGTATGCCAGCTTGTCTTATAAGAGAATAACTAACTCTCCTTAACATATCCAACTTGATTTCTTATAGTTATAACGATAATTTTTCAGGTGCTTTATTTTTTTTTTCTCGATATTCTGATTACATAATTGCGAGATGATGTATGAGCAAATTCGCGAAAATTCGCGTTCGCGTAAAAGTTAATTAGCTTTATACGCTAAAGCAGTGTGAAGAGAAAGGAAGATGGAACAGGACGAAGTAAAGCTTCTTATAAAGCAATGGGAATATGATTTCAGGAAACTTGAGGGAAGAAATCCAACAAAGGAGGACATCAAGAGGAACCCGGATATTTGTAAGTGCTTTCGTGTAGCATTAGGAGACGTATCTAATCCTGCTAGCATCAAAATATAAATTATATCGAAGCTTGAAGTCAGGAATAAGGAAAGAAACACCTTTGACGCCATCAAAGGGAAGAAATAGGCCAATACATTTAAACACACCGCAGAAGACATCCCCAATAAGGCCACCCGAATCACCACTGAGTGTAAGCGAGTTAGGACCTACACCTCAATTAAACGGTCGAGTACTAAGTATATTTGAAATTATCACAAGTCCTAAGACAACTCCAACAAAAAATATTGAAATAAACGTGGATGAGACCCAAACACCCAAAAAGAAGTTAGATTTTACAGCACTCATTGAAGAAGAGACAAATGCTAGTCAATTCAAGACACCACAAAAGTCTAGAACTAACAATGTTCAAGAAACTCCTGCATATTTCAAAGCTAGTCGTATGAAAGAAGTTACTGCATCTCCTTCTCCTTTGGCGTCACAGAGAATGAGAAAGAGTTTAACAACTATAATTAGTGAGCTTCGCGATATTCAAGATGAGCTTAAGTATGGTGACTTTGATGAAGAGGAAATAACGCCTTTGCAAGAGATCGAATCTGAAGATAATCTATTGACCGAGAAAGATACGACTGGTTGGAAGAAAAAAGGGCAAAAACGTACTACAAGAAAAGTCCGTATACGTGCTCGTCCTACAACAGAAACCGACAATCTCGCCAATAAGAGCCTTAAAGATGAACTTAAGAAACTTGATTCAGTTAGAGAAGAAAATCTTCAGGCTCAAGATCCTGGTGAATGGTCAGAAGGCGAACAGGCCTATATCCGTGAAGTACGAATCGTTGATCCAAAGGGGAAAAAGAAGAAACCAACAACTAGTAAAAATTTTGTGAAGTTGAAAATTAATAAACCGAAAAGACGTTTTGGTAAAAGAGGTAGAGGCTATCGTTGAATTTACAAAACAATTCCCCAAGATGCAATAAATTAAAATATTATACAAGATTTTTGATGATGGTTTTAATTGGCAGTTAGCAACTGTAACATACCTTCAATTTTTTGTGCCTCTCTAGCTTTTTCAACTTCTTGTCTTATTTTTTTACGTAAAGTTAAAATTAATTCTTCAAGTACTGGTGCTTTTTCTAATATATTTCCATATAGCTCTATAACAACAGCGACCCAATCTGCCACAATATTAACACTACGAACATCTTCGATTGCTTTCAAAGACCATGTTAATAATGGCTCTAAGCTTGTTTCATCACGACCATATAAAGAAGCTCTGACTTTACCTCTTTTCTTTAATTCTTCAAGAACAGTTACGGTCAACTCTCTTGACATTCCTGGAATAAAAGCTGCATCTAAAGCTTCACTCCATCTAAAAGAATTCAAGTATCTCTCATATTGGCGTAATTTCTTTTGATTTTTACGTTTATCACTTATAACTCGATGTTCTTCTTCACCTTGATATTCGGCACCTCTAAGCATTTTTTTGAATGCATGTGATTTCACTTGTTTGATCCCCTGTTTAACTTTTGGTTCAGTTTTTCTAGTTTTAATTGATAATAAACCAGAAGTTAAACCAGCGACAAAATGTTTCGAATCTGGCGAAACACCACAACTTAAAACACTTCCACCAAATTTCCACCCAAATTTGACTTCCCAGTTAACATAATCAAAAACTTTCACATGTCCATCTAGAGACCCTGCTAATATACCTCTATCATTTCCAGCATTAGCCAAACATGTTACAGTTTTCTGGAAATTAGACATCTCGTTGATCAATTTACCGGTAGAAATATCCCAGATTTTAACTGAAGGACCACCAGCAGTGGCCATGCTTGTTGGAGTCAATGGTAAAATATCTTCAACTGGGGAGTTCTGATTAAATTTAGCAACTGGTTCTGCACCAGCACGAGAATCAAATATTCTAATAAAGCCATCATAACAACCTGTTGTAATAAGGTTCGAGCCTGGAATGAAACCTGCAGTACGAATGTAATCATCATGATCATCAAAGGAGATTATTGGATTAGCTGAATTGGAGATATCATATAATCTTGCAATTCTATCGTCAGAAGCAGTTAAAAGATTTGTGGAGAGTGTTGGATGGAATTTGGTGACATGTGTTGGATGTGTTGAAGGATTGATTGTGACCAGCAAAGTTCTTGGCTGTATAGCATCAAAAATCTGAACTAAACCTGAGGCATCACCTGCAACAAGTAATTTACCATCAAATCTATATTCACCGCTATAGACCGTATCTTTGAATCTTGAGAATGTTTTCACAACTTCCCTTGTCTTGGATGAGAAAACTTGGATTCTTGTACTGCTAGTAATTGCAATATCATGAGGACTAGCTGGATTAAATGCAATATGGCTGACAGCATTATGCTCTTTTACTAGCTGTGTATTGGTGTAGCCCCTCCAATAACGCTGTTCTGGAGTCGTTTGTGCTGGAAGAACTGGGTTCTTTACCACTGCTACTCTCTGAAGATTAGATGACATTGGCTCTTAGAAGGATAGTAAATCTCAGTCTTTTTTCTTAACAAAATGGCATTTCATTAAATGCTATTAAATAAAAAAAAAATTTCATTAACGGTTGCCCTTCCAGAAATGACAGGTGTGTTGGCAAAACCGACATTTAAAGGGACGATGTAAATAAAGAAATGGAAGGCTTTTAAACCATTTCCAATTATTATTCATGTCAATAAAACAAGAAGCTGTTTGGGCTGCATTGCCTTCGACTGTGAGAGCACACACTACGCAGCTGTCATATGACAAAAAGAGTGATAGAATTGCGTATGCTGTAAGTACAAGTCAAACCAAATGGTTTACACGATTACTGACGTTTCCAAGTCAGGAAAATCTATATTCTTAAGATCCGTTGAGAACCCAGAGAAATCTGTTCAGTTTACTGAACATAATTATAATACCACTGTGGCTAAATTTGCCCCATCTGGGTTCTATATTGCCTCTGGGGATGAGTCTGGACATGTTAAAGTGTGGGATACAGTTAATGAAGAGTTAATTGTTAAAGGTGAATATCAAATTATTAATGGTAGAATTAATGATATAGCATGGGATTCTGAATCTAAGAGAATCATTGCAGTAGGTGATGGTAAAGAGAGATATGGACATGCATTCACCTGGGATTCAGGTAACACTGTTGGAGAGATTTCGGGCCACAGTTCTCAAATCAATGCAGTAGCAATTAGACCAGTAAGACCATATAGAGCTGTTACTGTTTCCGATGACTCCGCATTAATTTTTTATCAAGGTCCACCATTTAGATTTGAATCGAGTGTTAGAGGTTATCATTCAAATTTTGTAAGAGACGTCAAATATTCTTCTAACGGTGAGTTTTTCATTAGTGTTGGGGCTGATAGAAAGATTGTTATATATGAAGGTAAGACCGGTGAAGTTATTAAATCGATTGATAGTGCTCATGAAGGTGGTATATTTGCTATTAGTTGGGTTGACGATGAACAATTTGTTACATCTTCGGCTGATTCCACTGTGAAGTTATGGAATGTTAAAAGTGGTGAATCTGTTAAATCTTGGTCTTTGGAGAAAAAATTAGAAAACCAATTAGTTGGAGTTGTTGTAACTGAGAAGTATATTGTAGCTTTAAATTTGTTTGGAGATCTAGTTTACTTCACTTTGGCTGATGAATCGCCTGTCAAACATGTGAAAGGTCATCAAAAATCAATAACAGCATCTGCTATAACACCAGAGAGTTTGTTTACCGGAAGTTATGATGGTAGAATTAGTAAATGGGACGTTTCTAAAGGTGAAGCCTCTTATGAAACAAGTCATTCTAATTTGGTTGTTGGATTGGTACCAACCGAGTCAGATATTTATTCTGTAGCATGGGATGATAAATTAAAATCTTTAAAGAAAAAATCATCTGTGACATTACCTGCTCAACCGAAAAGTGTTTCATCCAATGGTAACTTAGTTGCTATTATCTCAGAGGAAACATTGAGTGGCTATATTGATGAGGAGGAACATTTTCAAACAAAAATTTCAGGAGTGGGAACTGCGGTTGGTGCTTCAGAAAAATATATTGCAGTTGGATCCCAAAATAATAGCTTAACTGTTTATAATGCAGTCACTGGTGCGAAAGAGTTTGATCTTCCACCAACAAGAGCTGCTCCAAGTTACATTTCATTCTCCCCAAAGGGAGATTACTTAGCAGTTGGAGACGTAAGTGGTAAGATTATTTTGTATAATATTTCAACTAAACAAGTTGAAACATCAAGATGGGCTTTCCATACTGGTCGAATTACATCTATATCTTGGAATAAAGATAATAACCATGTTGTTAGTGGTTCCTTAGACACAAATATTATTGTTTATCAAGTTGATAAACCAAGTAAGAACATAAAACAACTTGGTTCTCATAAGGAAGGTGTTACTACTGTTCAATGGTCAAAGAAGAATGAAATAGTGAGTACTGGTAACGATGCTACTGTCAAGAAATGGTCAGTAACATTCTAATTTAAACAAAAATGTTAAATGCATTTTATTGATATATAGAATTTTTTAACGTTTACGTTCATATTTAAATTTATAAGCTGTTCTTCCATTAGCATCAATAACTTTCCTTTTATTACCATTTTTCATTCCTTCCCGTTGTATATCCATTCTTTCTTCAACTTCTTTTAGTTTTTTTTGTCTTTTCAAATGCGCTTGAAGTTGAGACAACTTTTTTATCTTTGTTCTTCCAAAAGAATCTTTTATTTCTTCTTGACATAATTTTGGTACTAACGCCTCTTCAAATTCAAGCTGACTTACTCTCAGTCTATTTTCTCTATTATCTAATAAGTTCTTATCAGTTTGGAAGAATTTAACTGGATCGAATTCTTCTTTAGCCTTTAGGTCCTCGACAAAAACTGTATGTCTACCTGAGCTTTTAAATGCTATTAGTTTTTCCAATTTCTCAATTTTTTTCAATTCTTGTGTTCTTAATGTCTTTATATAACTTGAATCTTGAGTCTTTAATAATTTTACTTGATCTGTACTTAGCACCTCTGTATCTCTTTCTGAAATAAGTATGCCCCTACTATCAGTTCTTTTACTTGTCATTCCATGGTAATATTCATCAGGGTTTCTTTGAAGAGCTTTTTTCTTTAAGGATTTCAATGTATCTTGCTTCTTATGATAGTCTCTAGCACGAAGCTGATAGTCTTTCTTTTTCTCTAGAAGACCATATCTTTTCCTCTCACCAGGTTGAGAACGTTCTTTGTGCTGCTTCTTCTGCAAATTATGAACAAGTTTAGCCATTTGCCTCTAATTAAACCCTTTTCCTTAGAACTTTTACCTCAATGTGCTTTAATGAGGAAAAAAATATTAGAGATGGGCTTCGCCAGGACAACAACAATAAACATCATCACAACTTTTATTATCAAAACTAATACTTTTTGAAGAGAGTATATGGGTGTTCCTGAACAAATAGCTGAGTTCCAGAGATATCACGAGCATGATATTGATGTTAATCTTTATATTGTGTTAATTCTCTGTCTTGTATCTAAAAATCGTCTCATTGTGGGCTCCAAGAACTTCGCAACTACCGAGCATGAGATGGGGCTTATATTGAATGAATCATGAAGATTAGGAGCTAGAATACTATAAGTAAATAAAGGAAGATATAGTGACTAAGAATGAACTATTAGACTTCTTTATCCAAGGTTCTATAGGCCTCATATAAACTCCGTTTATATTATTAGTGGGGTGAAGAAGCTACCAAATTCCTTGCAACCCTAGTTAAAATAATGACTAGGAAGCTTATACCACTAAAGTTCTAGATTATTTCATCTGAACATGAACCATCATTGCAATGGGGAAGTGATCCTATGATTGTCAAAGAATTCTGGTCAGAGTCACTTCTCAATTTTAATACTATCTCTTTCACCTTCGTAACCAGTCCTTAAACCTACCAGAGAACTTTATGCATTCGGTATTAGGAAGATTAGTTGGCACATACACATCACAATATTACATAATCAGAATAGTTGCAATTCGCTAATAAGCTGGTAAATAATATATTATCAATATAAATGCAGATAATTTTTAAAACCCTTACAATTAATAGATCATAGAATTTAATAACTTGAACTATAAAACGGGGAAATATACGAACTATAAAACGAGGAAATATACGCGGAGGAAAATACTCCTATTATTTATAAAAGAAGATTCAATTGAAAAAATTCAATCATCTGTCATCAAACGGGAGATTGACAGCTAAATGATGTAGCAGATCCAGCAGCTGCAAAAGTCTCTTTCATGGATTCGATACTTGACCAAAGACCTAAGCCTGCTAGTGATAAAGCAGCCAAGCCTAAAATTAGATTAAACGTATTATAATACCAAAGTCTTGAAAAGCCTCTTTTCCAACGACTCCAGTCTCTCCAGGAGTCAATTTTTTCACATGAATCTGTCTCCTCATTAAATAACCCATCCCCAAGTAAAGCATCCTTCTGAACTTGAAGTGTCACAGACATTAAAGCAGGGAATGAGTAAGTAAACTGTAAAGCACAAGCTGCTGCTGCAACTGCCCCAAGACTACTCACTTGAGGAATAGCTGCTGCAATCACGAATGAAAGAGTCCAATAGAAAATAGTCGAGAAAACCCAGGCAATCTTTCCTGACTTGGTGGCTAAACCTGGTCCATGGAAAATATCAACAACAATGTTTTGATACAATGCTTTCAATCCAATGTTACCGTACAAGCCTGCAGCTAGCATACCTGATAGTAAACCAATTACGTTACAAATAGTTTGAATTGGGTAGTTTGTAACACCTTGGTTGGCTGGATTGATGACAAATTGACCTTGATAACAATAGACAAAAACGCCATAGAACAGATAGCAAACAAATATAAGGGCTTGGGCAAAGAAGGCACCTTTCCAAAAGTCCCATGGGTTTGACATTTCAGCTAACATTTCAGGGAACAGCATTGAACCGGCATAAGCATATATGATATTCATGCAACCAACGAGTTGTGTTTCCATGGTCCCACCACCAATGAAGGAAGAGACTTCAAGCGGTCCCTTTACTGCGTTTCTTTGACTGTACGCAGCATCATAATTGATTGGGAAGTGTGCGACACCAGCCATAGTCAGGATGCAAACTAGGATAGTACTATATACAGAGAAGTTTGCCAAACGACTATAATTTTTTAAACTTCTAACTTGTCCTAGAACCCAACCGAAAAGCATCCAAAACACCATTAATGCAACAAAACAAAATTTGTCTTTAATAACTTGCGATAAACTCTGGCCTGAACCTAAGATCAATTGAGCGACAGCTAAAATTAAATAGACACCATGCAAAAACATTACAAGCTGTTTACCTGGACGGCCCCATACTCTAAATGCTAAATCAGCAAAAGTTCTAATTGGATGAACCCTAGAATGTAAATCCATAAACTGTTTCCAGATTAATAGACCACAGTAAACGGCACACGCAAAGAACACAAGATATATGATAGTACCTTTACCGTAACCAAGAGTTGAGAAGGAATAAGGAGAACTTGATGGACCTAAAATATCAGAAGTAATCAAATAAAAAACGGACCAAAAACTTGTCATTCTCAGAATCATCTCAATATGATTTCTCTTTGGTTTGGCATCGATTGGGACTCTATCATTATAAACGTCCTCATTTGGGGAGAGCTTAATTAAAAGCCTGTCTGCCCAATCCATGTGTTTTCCTTCCATTTCTATTCTTCTATCAATTATAGCATAGTACAAGTAAGATTCTAAAGGAAAGGACTTTTCATAGTCGTATTTCTCGACGACTTGAAGTTCAACTGAGCCTTCACTTATTTCGTCCAAAGTTTGCTTACCATTTTGTTTTTCACTAACATACTTTTCCCCAATGTATTTCTCCTCAGTATCATTAGAAGATCTCTCCTTCTCAGTTTGAAATATTTTCAAAACCATTGTTAGTTAAAGTGAACTATAACAAACATAATTAAGGGCTAGGTCTTGTTTTTATATATATCCATATCTGAAGTACCGAACTATACATAATACAAAAACAAGATGGCTGCTCATGCAAAATACGGATTGTGCTTGTGTCAGTAAATCTCTTTTTTTACAGAAATTCTTTTATCTGTGTGGCATCGATAAGCAAATATCCGTTCATACGTTGAATAAACAAAAGTTTAAGTAAATGTATCTTCCCAGCATTAGATGCGATCCGCATCTAGTCTTACTATCTTATCAAAAGGAAGAACGGAAACTAAATACATACCATTTTCACATCTTTTACTTAAAGATAAGCCTTTAAACGTAAGACTTGTAACCGTACATCATATATAACTTTACGTCACCTCACAAAACTCCATTGAGTACACTGTAAAGTATACGGTAGCAGCATTTCGTGGCTAATTTTTGTCAAGTTGTTAATCAATGAGTAATTTGGAGTGGCTGAACGCTTAGCAACAGGCAAACAACATATGCGACTTTCAACAGCTCAATAAATTATTTGACCGTTGCCAAGAGCTTACCAATAAATATAGCTTTAATTTTAAAAATAAACACCAAGATTGAGCTCTTCACAAATTTATTTAGAGAGACCTATTCATAGAGACGTATTGAATTAAAACTGTTTGCTGTCGACTCATTCAACAAAGTATGAGGTTACCAGAGCCCAGAAAACTGTAAAAATATTGCCGTGCCGTTTCTGCACGTTTTGCAGAATCTTTAAAATTCACTCGTACAAGGGGAAAAATGATTTTATCATCAACCTTCGGATAATAACGGATATCCAGGATAACAAGAGTTTAGAGTCCATAATAAATGTTTGAATGAACTATATTGAACACCGAGCATTGGTTCATAAATAACACCGCATACAGTTTTCCGTAGAGCTAGCTAATCAGCCGAAAATCACATTACAGACAAACGTCATTTTGACGTTCTCGTCGCTGCCAAAATAGCCAAGGTTCACAAAAGATGCAGATGGTGCTATCTAACCCATGAATGGTGCCGTTTATAACCCACAATGTTCTGTATCAGTAAGGATTAAGATACGAAGCAACAAACTCAAGCTATCAGGAAACCAGATTGATATCAGGTGACCGTTATTTCGTTCTCTTTCGGTCATTTCATAGGATTATTGTTTGATTCTATCCCTCCAATTACTTTTTAGTATCATCCATACACAGTGCAAGTTGAAGTTCTCTTAAATTTCTTTCCAAAGTTCCATACACCAGCTTCCTCCTTAAAAAAAAGCAATTTCGCACAATATTCTATTGATCTGTCATATGCCGAAATTAAAGGAGTTATAAGGATACCGTTGAAGTCTGTAGTATCCATGCCATTAATTTGTTTTATCAATTACTTTTTTTGAAAGCTTACTAGCATGAACGACCTAACAATAGCTAATAGATCGAAAAAGATACAACTCTTTTCTTGATACCATGCAACAATACAACAATAATAGTATGAACGCGATACACCAAGTATCATCCTCTTATTGAAAAGCCATGTCAATACTGACACCCCCAGCAAGAGGGCAAAAAAGGATAGGCAGGACATGAAAAATGGATTCATATATCTTGTTACCGAATGATTGGAATCATCGCAACGTTAGAACTTATATGTGAACCCTGAGAATAAGTATTTCCCGAATCAACATATTGCTGCCGTTATATCATTATCCAACATCTCAATAACGAGTGGTGATAAGTTTTCAAAAAAACACGACGATTTCTCACGATCAAAAACTTTATAAGTGATGGAGTGACTCATAGCTCATGACCTTTCCACTAAAATACAGTCGCTGTATGACAACGCCATCAAGAAAGGAGAATAATTCAATACTTGTTAAAAGCATTTGTATAATCTTATGATTACAAATGACATGAGTTATTGCCAATTCTCTTTGTAACTGAGTCAAAAGATATTATCTTATTAAAACGAATCAAAAACAAAAAAAAAAAAAATTAAATCTCCCGGGGGCGAGTCGAACGCCCGATCTCAAGATTACTTTGTTTCCATTACAGTCTTGCGCCTTAGACCAACTTGGCTACCGAGAGTGCTTTATGCAAAATTTAAAAATGTACTATACATAGGGCACAAAACACACGTGACACAGTCATGTGATACTTCTTGATAATTAACAAGACATCTCTAATTTAGAGCAACAGTAAGTTCCTTGTCATATTGGTGTTAAAACTGGCTAGAATAGTATTTAATACTACTTCTACTGTTAGATTATAACGAAAAAAAAAATCAAGGCCATTTGACTTGACCCAAAAAGATTCGAAGTTAAGGATTTATATACTTGAGAAGCCACAAAGAAACAGAAAATCCTGAAACTAGAAACTTGGAGTTTTATTTGAAGTTTCACTTAAATATTTAACTATTAAATTGCTAGATTTAGTTGTTCTCTTATAAGCCAAATAATCTTAATTGTGAAGTTTCTCCCCCGTCGGATCTAAAAAAAATATCTACGAAATTTATTGACCACAGGTACTCCTAAAGACCATTGCGAGGTGAAGCTTATAAGGATAGGTTTCAGTTAACATTGCAAGCTGATTTAAAGGAACTATACTTCAGAATCATTTGGGGAATTTTTTGCGACAAGAGATAGGAATTATGATAATATAATAGAGAATAATGCATAGGATTCATACTTCATCATCGAATTCAAGTTTAACGACAAATTCAACTAATTCGGCATCTTCGATGTTATTACATTCAGACAAATCCCATAAGGGCCAAAGTTTGAAGTTTAAACAATTGATTAAGGATTGTACGAGGTATATCTCGAATCACGATCATTTGTCATTAGCAAATCTAGCAAGAGAACAAGGTATACCACAGTCATTACGTCGTATAGTTTGGCCTATTTTATTGAAATATCATCCTTTTGTTATTCAGCCGTTTATAAGTGCAACGGTCGAAAACGATTCAGATAATGAGATACCAGTTGATAAGATTCAAAATGATATATTGAAATATTTTAGAGCAAAGAACTCTGAGGATAAGAATAACAAACTATCAGATCTAGAAGAGGAGATAATCAAAGTATTAGAAACATCGATAGTTAAGTTCTTCACTAAGTGGGGGGCAATAATTAAATATGATTCTGGGTTTTCCTGGATTGCACTAAATCTAGCTGAATGGTTGCCACCGGTATCTAATTATGTTTTAATTGGTCGAAATACTGTTACTAAGAGTGTGATTAATAAACATCTAAAACAATTAGAAAATGAAGATTTTGAAAATTCTTCAGAATTTGAACTGATGACATTCGGTGAAGTTTATGAACGATTAGTATTAGTCTTGTTACACTCAAATGAAACTGAAGAAAATGATGATGAAAAGGGTTCAGAATTTTTGCTTTCCACCAATTTAAATAAGGGTAAGATTTTATTCAAATCTGGTAAAATTAAACAACGAATTTCATTCTTTTTGAATGCTTTATCAAAATTGAATCCTGAATTGTATAAATTATTATCAGATGATGGGATAATAAATAATCAAAAAAACCAATGGTTAACGTGGTGGTTGAAATATTGTGGTTCAAAAGTCTTGAATAAGTTTGATAGAGGTAGATTATGGGATTTACTATTAGGATTTAGATATAGTTTTTCAACTTTTGAAAGATATACTAAAAATCCTAAAACACTAAAAATTTACAAAAAATTTTATGATTTAGAGTATGAATTTGATACTTTTGAAATTGATAGATTTTGGTTTAAACCCTCAGATGACATTGATAAATTAAAATGGTCGCAAATAGATTACCAATATCAATTAATTTTTATCTTCATTTCAATATTAAATCAAAACGAGTCAAATTTATTAGAATTTGATCAATTTGAAATGATTGAGTTTTTAAACAATATAAATTTCAAAAGTGATGAAAGTTTTAAATTTTTAAATGAAAGCTTCACCAAAACAATAAATAATTCAGGAGAATTATGGAGAATTTGGTTATGGAATGAAATTAGAGATGAAATTAATGATTAGAATGTTTTATAAAACCCCTCTAAAAAAATAAAATATATATTCTACTATAACGAAACGTAATCCTAAGTTCAAAACTATCTATTCTTCGAATTCGTCATCGACATTGCCACGTCCTGGTTGCTCATCCTCTTCAAACTCAAACTCGTCCTCAAAACCAATATGTTCAACAGATTCTAAAACTTCTAGAACTTTTGTAGGTTTTGGTTTTATAGTTTGAATGACTGTAGCAATTGTTTTACCATAATCATCGATTTCATATAATGTTTTCCTTATCGTTTTAGTCTTTTTCTTTGGGCTTTTCTTCTTCTTTTTCTTCTGTGAGGCTTCTTCAACAGGTTTTTGCGATTTAAATTCAACTCCACCTTCTTCTTCACCATCAGCTTCTTTTTTATTGATTTCTAAATTATCGAATAATTCTTTATCTTTCGTAATGATCTTATCAGTAATTTCATCTTGATCATCCTTATCTTTATTAATGATCTGTTCACTTTCTAAATCGTATTTTCCCTCTGATTTTCCCTCCTCATTGAATTTAATCTCATTTGGATCAAATTTTTTGAATTTAAGCTTTTTACGACTTTGGGATCCTTCAATATCAAGGAAATTATCAAATACAAATTCGTTTTTAGATTGTCCAAACTGTGTACTTCTCTGAAGCTTTTGTAAAACGTTTTGTTCGAAAACTTTATTCTTTTCATGATCAAAATTCAATAAAAACTCATCATCTTTTAGTGGATCATTTGAGACTTCATCCTCTTGATCGACCTCTACTAGATATTCATCAACCTCATTCCAATCAACGTAGCCAATCTTCATCTTAGATAGATCATTATTTTTGAAAACATTGAATTTTTCTTCTTCCCATTTATCAATGACATCTTCAAAAGCCAATTCCCAAGCTTTATCATAAACAACTTTATTCTTTAATAATTCCTTCTTTCTAATTTCTTCGTTGGCTAACCATTCCATATGTTTTAAATCATCAGTAGAAGGCTCATAAATATGCCATATGACATAATGAGGTAATCCTATAACACTAAAACCCATTGTTTTACACAATTTTCCAAAGGCTTCAGTCTCTGCATGTTTTTTGAATGAAAAAGCTGGAAACATTGCACCATGTCTAAAAACATGAGCTTTTGACAAAATAGAAACCCCACCAATACCATCTAATTCAATTTCAACTTCAGGATCACCATAAGGATCTCTTAAATAAGCTAAATGAGGTCTCCATGTAGCATATTCTGGATAACCTTCGACGATAACTGCATCTTCATCTAATTTTTCAGCTAATTCAATACCACCTTCAGATTCTTGCCATGAATTCAAATCATATGCTTGTTCATAACCTAACCAATCAGGTAATGGTCTCCAAATATTTGGCACAATGACATCTTTATCATGATGCATCAAATCCTCCAGTATAGTATTTGGAGAAGTTTCAACATCAATATCTCTCCAATAAACCCATGAGTGATCAGGTCTTAACGAAGTTGATAATAGCCAGTTTCTTGCAATAGCCATTAATTTTCTTCTCGGACCTTGGGCAGCAAATCCATGTCTATCACTAAAACTTTGACCAACGATCTGACCAAAATCCTTCTCAAAAATTTCGATTCTACCAAATTTTAAAGATTTATCGTCACTTGTTTGAAATTCAGTTAGATATTTTTTCAAATCTGCTATAGTGGAATCTGAAGTATCCGAGATCAAAAACGACATATCAATAAGATGATGAGGATAAGTTAAATTTCTTAAATGTCCAAAAAATAGAGGTAAATGATTTGAAGCATCTCTTAATGGAACCAAGAATAAAATTCGTTCATTATTTTCCCATCCATTAGCTGTAGAGCCATAGTCTTTTAGATCATAGAACTCAACGTTGATGTTGTTCCACTCTTCATTCGGAGATTTCTTCAAGGCGTTTGGGAAATCTGGATAATAGTATTGTAACTCCAAAGGTGATTGGTAAACCTGTAAGAGATAATAAACTAGATATAGAGGTAATATTGAATACACTGATTGCAACAGAAACTTCAGCCCTTTTAGTGATTCATTGACCAGCTCGTCAAATTCTTGCAGCTCCTTCGACATCCTTGTGAGACTTCACAACTGAGATTTTAATAGGTAGAAATAGAAATGAAATTTGAAGATCTTGTTGATCTTTTCTAAGACTGATTTTACGTAAGCCGTATCTTAGGGAGTGCCTTACTAGAAGAAACCACTAAGGAGAAGTGTTGGGGAAAAGGCGTTACAAGGACGCTAATTTTTATGAACTACAAAAGGTTATTAGAGAGTATATAACTGGTTTCCAGTGAATTTCACTAGGTTGTTTTGGTACAGTTGTGAGAGATTTTGGTATTATATAACATCCAGTAAAATTCGCGGAGGCTTCTTGAAAACTTTTTAACCATCAACAAATGAACTGTGCTAGTGAGTATAATTGGCAGGTTGTTTAGTGAGAAGGTGTTACTAACATATTTTAGTCTCTGGTCAGCCTCCGAAGACACCCGTTGTGTCTCCAAAAAGTGGTTCTATCTTTGAGCTATCTTTGATTGAACAGTATATACAACAACATCATAAGGACCCTATAAATTCCGAACCACTAGAGATTGATGATTTGATTCATTTGAATATCAGCCCTTATCAGGCTCCAAGACAACCTAATTTGAATTCTGTTCCTGCGTTGTTATCGTCTTTACAAAATGAGTGGGATTCCATAGCCTTAGAACTATTTCAGCTGAGAAAGAATTTAGATGAGACAAGAAAGGAATTGTCAACTGCCCTGTATCATCATGATGCTGCAGTAAGAGTTGCATCTAGAGCTATAAATGAACGTGACGAGGCAAGAAAGGCTCTACAAGAGCTGTCTGTTTCTCTTGGTGGTATAGATATCAAAGAAGACAAAACCATACGACCAGAAATCTCACAATTAATAACTGAGAAATCTGAAGAATTGTTCAAACAACATAAGTCTGAAAAGAAAAAGGTAAATGTTGCATTAGATTATGAACTGGAAAACTTCAATTTAAATCATTTAGCAAAAACTAATATTCTATCAAATTATAAAAATTTTTTAATTTCATCAAAACATGAGGTTTTAGAGTGGGATTCAAGCGAAGCCACAAAAATTTTTAAACCTGACAATGCCAAGAATGTGACTATTGCTTTGAGATATTCAAATATCAATATTTCAGGTTATAATGATGGGTCAATAGTTATTGATTCTGAGAAAATCTCAGATTTTCAATCCCCTATAAAACTAATTTTGACTTCACCTTCTGACTTTCCTTATATAATTGCTGTTGATGAATCTGGTTCATTTGGATTTATTGATCTACAATCAAAATCTTTAATTTATAAAAATCATATTCCAGAGATAATTTCTGGTGATATCCACGTTGATGGTGCTTTAATTGCATTAGGTACCACTTCAGGGGATATAAATATTGTTGATTTAAGAAGTAATGAAATTGTTTCTGTTTTTAAAGGTATTGGCCCTATAACTAATCTTAAGTTTGGTAAAAATGGTTACTGGCTATTTGCAAGCTCAAATAATACTATTCAAGTTTGGGATTTGAGAAAAAATTCTTCAATAGAGATAAAGACATCAAATCAGGTTGATCATTTACTATCAGATAAATCATCGAATTTGTTAATCTCAATTGGTTCTCAAAAAATTGAAATTTTCCAGTATATCAAAAGCACTAAATCATGGACACTAAAGGGTACACATAATATAGCATTAAAGAATATCTTAGACGCTTACATTTCAGATGATAATAATCCAAATGAATTGACAATTGAGATAATTGCCAAAACTTCGATTGATAGATTAATAGTTAACTAAAAGGAAAAAAAAAAGGAAAGGGGGGCGTAGATAAAAGCAGAGACGAAATTAAGTGGAGTTGATACTTCTAACTGATTTACTAACCTGGAACTAGAAGCCAATACTTTGATAATTGAAAATACAAATGTATAATATAAGGATTTGTAATATATTACGTAACAAACACCATATTTTTATTTTAATTTTTGAAGTAGGAGTTGAAACACATTTGCTACAATTGATTTGTTTAGATAAACCATTTTAAGAAGAAGTTTTCAAGTTGAATTTAGCTGAAGGAGTGGATTATATTTGTAGAGTTTTCGATTAAGAAGCAGAGTTATTAAATGTCAAGAAGACTAGTTAGATCCATTAGAAATTTAAGCTCAAATCCAGTTGAAATCAAAATAAAGAGTGTCACAAGTAATGATTTATTTGGTCCAACAACTAGTGAATTAAACGAAATTTCTAATCTAACCTTTAATTCGAAATCCTTAAAGATAATGACGGATATTTTAATCAAAAGATTGAATGACGATTCTAAAAACTGGTTACACATTTCAAAGAGTTTAACCGTCATTCAATACTGTTTAGTTGCGGCTTCGTTGGAATTTGTTAAGATCATAAAGAAACATGTGTATCTAATAGCCACTTTGAAAGAATATCGATCGGACAATGAAGAAGTATCGCAACAAATAAGAAGCAAATCAAAAACTATTATAAAGCTAATTAAGAATGAGACTTTATTAACAGAGAAAAGATCAAATTTCCATATCTTCAGAAATAAGATGTCATACCCGGCAACTAATCAAAGATCCTCCTTGGATCTAAACAGAACTGATTCACTTGTCATGACTGATGTTATTCCACTTAATTCAAAAAGTTTCGAGATTAGCAGAGACGAGGAGAGCCCGAAGAAGAGAACTGCTGAAGAGATGTCGCGAATACTGGCAGATATAATAGAAGAATAGCATGAAGTAGACGACACATTTAATCATCCTAATAAATCAAAAAATCTAATAACTAGAATCATATAATGAATATATTTATATATATATATATACTTCCCTTTTGGGTCCACCCCATTAAAATTACCTAATTTGGAAATTAGAGGTACGAGCACGCTAGTGATAACGAAGTGTTTAGAATTTCTTTTTTGCCACTTTTTGTGCTATAAAAGGGTTAAACCACCCCCCTATTTCCTTAAGACAGACAATTTTAATTACTATAATTATTTAAATCTATTTAAGACAATGCAAATCTTTGTTAAGACATTAACTGGTAAAACTATTACTTTAGAAGTAAGTTGATTTCATCTGAATTCCTTATCTTTGTGCATTTTTGTGCCATTTTTTGGGTTTGTTTGATATGTTACTAATGTTCTCTAGGTTGAATCTTCAGACACTATTGATAATGTGAAATCTAAAATTCAGGATAAAGAAGGTATCCCACCTGATCAACAACGTTTAATCTTTGCCGGTAAACAATTAGAAGACGGTAGAACTCTTTCAGACTATAACATCCAAAAGGAATCCACTCTACATTTAGTCTTGAGATTGAGAGGTGGTATGCAAATTTTTGTTAAAACCTTGACTGGTAAAACCATCACTCTAGAAGTTGAATCATCTGACACCATCGATAATGTGAAATCTAAAATCCAGGATAAAGAAGGTATCCCACCTGACCAGCAACGTTTAATCTTTGCCGGTAAACAATTAGAAGACGGTAGAACTCTTTCAGACTATAATATCCAAAAGGAATCCACTCTACATTTAGTCTTGAGATTGAGAGGTGGTATGCAAATTTTCGTTAAAACCTTGACTGGTAAAACCATCACTCTAGAAGTTGAATCTTCTGACACCATCGATAATGTGAAATCCAAAATCCAGGATAAAGAAGGTATCCCACCTGATCAACAACGTTTAATCTTTGCCGGTAAACAATTAGAAGACGGTAGAACCCTTTCAGACTATAATATCCAAAAGGAATCCACTTTACATTTAGTCTTGAGATTGAGAGGTGGTATGCAAATTTTCGTTAAAACCTTGACTGGTAAAACCATCACTCTAGAAGTTGAATCATCTGACACCATCGATAATGTGAAATCCAAAATTCAGGATAAAGAAGGTATCCCACCTGACCAACAACGTTTAATCTTTGCCGGTAAACAACTAGAAGACGGTAGAACCCTTTCAGACTATAATATCCAAAAGGAATCCACTTTACATTTAGTCTTGAGATTGAGAGGTGGGTTTTAAATCTACTCTGATTGCTACTTTTGTCAAAATTTTTATTTAATTATTTTACTTATATGTCATGATTCTTTTTTTATTTTTTGATTGTCAAAAGTGGTCTTTTATGTTTCTGATGTCACCAGTAGTTTTATGAAGATTTCATAGAACTTGCTACTATTAAAAAAACCTTTTTTTTTTTTTGTCCAATTTATTTAATCCATTATACATATAAAAGTGGTTTTAGATAACTTTTTTTTTCATGTAGCTAAAGCATTTTGTATCTCAACCTTTACAACAGAAGTTGAAGTTTCATCTAATTTGAGCAAATCTTTCTTGATGATTTGAATCAACGTTTCAATTCTTAGCTCTATTAATTCTCTACCTAGTCGAACTGTTAGAACTTTAACATTTTCAACATCTTCACTCTTTGAATTATTTTGAAAAATGCAATTCCAAATATCTATCAAATCATTTTCAATGATATTGTTATTTGAGCTCTTTTTCAAAATTTCAACTATTTTACTTAACCCTTCAACTATTGAAATCTGCGTTCTCCATGTTGGGATATAAATTTTTGGCTCAAAAGATTTTCTTAGTGATCTAATAATAAATTTGAATAAATCTAAATGAAACGAATTGTCTTGAAATAACTGGAAGCTTGTAGTTAAGCTTGATAAGACATCAATTCTTTCAGCTTCCCTTGTTAAGTTCTTTTGTGAAGATTTAACATTAACACTTTCTTCCTTTTTCGTATCCTCATCATCAGAGTCATAATAATCCTCACTTAAAATATTTTCAAAAATCTCAATTAATTCATCATAAGTTTCCCCACTTGGATATTCATGAACAAATAATCCTAATGATCTAATGGCCTTTTTCTGATAGACTTTGTTACGTCTCTTAGCTTCTGTAATGACAATTTTATTTAATTGTTTTAGTAAACCAGTATGGCTAGTGACATACTTTGGGGATTTAATAACCAATGCCACTAACGCACTTAAAACATCTTCTTTCCCATCCCATGATCTACCTTGGCATGCAGTAATTAGAACTTGGAACAACTCATCTGCATTTGAACCAACTCCACTAGCACCATCAATTGCATCACAGGCTTTTGCAATGCTCTTTGCGGAAATTTGTCTAATAAAAAATTGTTGTGATCCAATATTTTGTTTAACTAGTTCACAAATTTCATGAATGTAGAGCTTAATTGCCCCATTACCTGAAGTATTCTCTAACCATTCGTTTTCATAATATTTAGCGACCTCTTTGTTTGGATCATTTCTAGCGATAAATGCAACGGGTAAAAATGAAGCAGAAATTGATGCAAATTTATCACCTGAGTATTTTGAAACAGCCTCAGATGCAATTCCTGAAACTAGTCGAGTTCTATCATCTTCGGAGTTAAAATAATAATCTTGCAATCTCAAGCTATATTTAACAACTGGTTCAATTGGACTAATCCTACAAACATACCCTGCTGCAGTAGCAAAAGATGATGCAACTGTAATATTTCTATCCTTTAACTGAGAAACACATACGTTTAACAAGGCTGCCCCATACGGTTTAATTAACTGTAGATGTCTAATGACTAATGTCACGATAACTCTTGAAGATGCAGCTTTGGATGGTAATCCAACTGATTTTTTTACAGCTTTTTCTAAAGTTTTTATCACATCACTAATTATTTCATCGTCAATTAAGTCAATCAATTTTTCTAAGGCATTCATCATTGGGGATGAACCAATACTTTGAATTCTTTTAGCATCAATATCATCATGCTTTAATTTATATTTCTCCGCATTCAAAGCTAAATAATTGATAACCTGTGGCTCTAAAGTTGACATTAGCAAGATAAATTGTTCTAATAGTTCAGGGATAAAGGGTTTGATCGCTTTACCTGCTTTCTTAACAAGTGTCAAAACAGTCTCTAGGGAAAAATTTCTAACATCTTCCGCATCACTTAGAATACCTTTATTGCCCAACAAAAAAGGTATCAATTCTGATAATACAATTTTAGCTCGGCTTTCTGAAGATCCATTTTCTACTTTTATACTGTTAACTAGAGTTTGGGATAAGCTTCTTGTTAGTTGATTACCAGCTTTTCTAACACTTTCTTTGATATCATCAATTGCTCTGAAACCCATGGTCCAAATTTCTTCCATTTGATTTTCATACTTTTCACTTGGTACGGACTGTAATAAATCAGTTAACGCAACTGTACTTGCTTCTCTAACTCTCCATTCTTTATTTCCCATACCAGCTAATAATTCCTTCAATATAGCGGAATAATATTTGTCGACTGTCTTTGAGGTATCTTGAACAATTGTATGCCATATATCATTCATTGATTTAGAAACTGATGTGTTGGGGTCAAATCTATATCTGTAAAGTTTAGGGATCAAACGATTTGACAGTGATGCATTCTCAAACAATAATTTATCTAAACTTGATTTAGACATGATATTTCCCAAACCAAAAGCAATACCTTTCCTAGAGGACCAGAGAGCTGAGCTTTTTGCTAAAGACATGAACTTATAAACAAGACTTGGATCACCAACTTCTGAAGCAAGATTTAAAATATCTTTATAAGTAGATATAGAACCATCATCAGTTTTTAAAACGCCTGGTTCAAATAACTCCGTATCTTCTGAAACTGAACCCGAGGATAATTTTATATTTGATGTAGACTCAGTAAAAGATCTCAATAAACTTTTAACTAATATTTCTTTTAAATCAGTATCACCTAGCTCATAAACAATACTTAACCCTCTAGAAGCAGCGTCTTGTATCAATTCGTCTCTGTCTGCTAAAAACTTCATAAATGTAACATGAATTGCACTTGAGTTATTGGCAATAATTGGAGATTTACCACAATACTGTACCAATGATAATAGCCAAATACAGCCTGCTCGGCGTAGACTTGGTTTTGTACTAGCTGAAGCTGATAGAACCTCTTGCAAAATAAACCCTAATCTGTTTTCTCTTGGTGAAACACGGACTTTCAAAGAATCATCTTGTAAGTCAATCTTTTGGTTTAAGAACTTTGACTCCCAGCCTGATGCTAGAATCGATAACGCTTCACCTGATGTGAACAATGATTCAACCTGTTTCGTGTTATGAGTCTCATAAATAATCAATTCATAATCAGTGAAGTCTTCACTAATAGATTCGGATTCAGCAAGTGATAATAAACTGAGTGCTATAATAGACTTTTCATCTAATTTTTTTACTTTGGGCTTTAAGGCTTCAAAAATTTGATTTTTAAATGATATAATATTATCATTAATAATATCAGGGCCAAATCCACCAAATTTAGATAATTCAGATACAGCAATGACTGCAGCTTCAGCAAGTTTATGATCTTTTGCAGTTAGAGCATTAACTAGTATAGTATAAATTGCATCAAGTCTACCATTAAGAATTTGATCACGTCCACGCAGGAATAATCTTGAAGTAAGATATCCTAAAGTTAATATTCTCCCATTAGTCATACCTTCTTTAAAATTGGATTTAATAGAGCTCAAAATATTGTCATAAAGTTCAGTAATATTTTCAACACCATTTGAAGAATGACTACCAATAATACCAATAGAATTGGCTGCATATTGAATTGATTCATCATTGAGGACCTTACCGCTCTCAATAATGGTAACAAAATTTGGAACTAATGGAACAAGTAGACTTATAGTAGACTGGGGCGATAGCGAAATGAGTTTGGTGAAAATCTTACCAAAAATTGGGTTTGCATTAGCAGAAATTGCTGATTCACCGCCATTTGCAATAAATTCATTTAACAGTATATTCAAGAAGCCGTCTAATTTAGACAAATTTTTAAGTTGATCAATAGTTAAACTTATCACAACAGGGTCATATTCAAGACCTTTTTCTAATCTAGTAATCCATTCTTGATCCTGTACTATAACTGTTGTCTTACCATTGACAGCCTGTGTTACTAAAGTTCTCAAGACAAACTCAACCCCGGAAGTCAAAGAATATCTTAAACTAGCCGAATCCCTTCCTTTAGAATATTTTATATTTTTTTCAAGTTCATCAACTATAGCATCAAAAGTGGGAAATTGAACAGTATTACCAACGCCTAACAGCTCATTTGTAGACTTAAATTCTGTTGTATTTGAAGATTGTAATATATTGAACCAATGAGGATGTAGACCCTTGTGGGCTTCTTCAATGACATCAGGTCTATTTTTAGTTGAAGTACCCAAAACATTTAGTATTCTGGCTTCAGCATCATCGAATGAAAAAGTACTATTAACAAATTTCAAAGCACTAAAGCGCACAGCATGAATAGCATCAATATCTTCGTGTGGGAAGTCGTCACCTTGTAGAAAAGTTCTCAACAGATCCTTTAGTTTCAGTTTAGATTCTTTCGGTAAATCTCTAAGGTGAATAACTAAAGATCCAAGAGCTTCTTGAACTGTTGATCTGACTTCTGCTATATCTCCTATAATTGAGTCGAATAAAAACTCTATATAAGATAAGTCTTCCAACAATGCTGCATCTTTCTTCAAGATATCACCTAATGCTTCATATTGTAACCTTCTATGTTTTAACTCAGTGCTATAATTAGTACCTTGTGCAACCTGGAACCTTGGCCAACCTTCTGAGTGTAAATTATTCCTTAACTGGGCTGCAACGTTTACAGAATAATTATCCGAATTTAAAGACTGGCCTCCATTTTTTGCGACCCATTGAATAAATTGAATTGTAGCAGCTTTCAATTTCGGAAATCTTGTAGCATTCAGTCCAATAGATGTTATTATAGGTATAGATTGGTGCTTTGTGGCAATTATACTACCATTAAGAACTGTCAAAAACCTCTCTTGAACAGTTGATTTAACTGGAGACCTAGGTATAGATTTATCACCAATATATAAAGATATAATATGGTTTACTAATTGTTCATTTTCATGTGGCGTTTTTATTTTTCTTAAAAGACTAGCAGATGCATTTGCCACTGAATCATTTGAGTCAACAGATCCAATCAACAGAAGAGCGTATATATTCTCATCATTAAATAGCGGAACAAAAGCTGAAATATTTTTTTTCAGAGAGGATAGATCTTCAGCTTTATATGAGACACCTGCATCATAAGTCAAGAAGCTTACATCTGATGCGCTTAATCCTGGACAAGTATAACCCTTTGGTATAACACCATCATTATTTATCACGGGAGTAAGAAGAAATAATTTTTCAAATTTGTCAATAATAAATAGTTCATCCTTTTTAGATATACTTAATTCATCTTTGACTAATTGAAAATCAGTTGTACCACGATCTAGTGGCTTCCATCCTTTTAGTAATTTCGTAAAAACATAAAACATTCGAGCACTTGTTCCATTGGAGAACGTGTGTATATCCTTGACAACTATTGGCAATAGATCTCTTCTTTCTGTCTCACTCAATCTATCTATACCTTTTGACACAAATAATAATGAGTACAATTGCACGGTTGAAACATCATCGATTCCTGGAATATTTGGGCTTTGAGCCTGCTGAATAAGTTTCAGTACTGGCAATTTGACATCTCTAGCTGAATTGATTCTTGGAATCAAGTGTTGAATGAATTTCAAAATCTCTTGACGGACTGTACTATGAGTTGATGCTAATTTCAATAATAGAGGACATAAATAAATATCTAGAGCCGATTGAAATTTAGCGTCCGTATCAGCCAAAGCAATACGTAGCTCGACTGTATTAATCAAGCTCAATTCTTTCTCAGCCATTGTTGGTCTAATTGGATTATTTTTATAGGTGGCGATAATTTGATTGAAATTTCCGAGACGGGCCACTTCTTATCGAAAAGATCTACAAAATTGGTTAGTTAAAATATATTAAGCTACCTAGTTCTTACACCATTATAAAGACCATGTTGAGGACAATTGAAACGTTCTCATTCTTCTGACAGACAGCCACATTCATGTAGAAATTCGTCCCCAAATTTCGAATTACAGTCAGCATCTGCAACTCTAACCCCATCAGAAAGACGTATTCCTTCATATATTCCATGTTTGGTACAATTGTAACAACTGCAATCTTTAGTATCACAAAGACAATCATCCTCCAATAAATCTTGTAAAAGAAGCTCGTCAACAGTCTCAAGGCTTATGAAATCCACGCCATCATTCCTCGTATTTGAACCATTAATTTTTGATGCTTCATATAAGGCATCTGCTGGACTTGAGGAAGATGTTGATGAATCAAGAATTCCATAATCTCTTAACTCCTCGTTAGTTCGATGAATTAGACATCCAGGACAGCTACAGTCAGCACCACAGTTACACTCATTGGCACATCCAGAGGTCAATAAGACATCGTACAACTGTTCCTGAGATTGAGGTTGACTGATCGACTTTTGAAATTCATATAATGATTTATCAAATTCGTCCATGGGCACTTCACCAGAAATATATTGCTCTGGAGAAGTCATTCTTGAAAGGTTTGAAGAGCCGTTATTATAATTATAATTGATTTCATTTACTTTTAATGTTTTTAACATTTTTAATCTATTTGATGAACAAGATGAATTTTTTTTATGTGCAGGTTTCCTTATTGGACTTGAGGATCTATCAAGCTTGAAATTATTTAGTGAGGATTCAGTATAGGGCCCAACAAAATCCAAACTACCATCTTTAACGTTAACAAGTTGTCTCTTGGAGGCTTTCAACAAGATTACACCACTGCTGTCACATCCACAATTTGATCCTGAACTTGAACAGCAGCTTTTCCGTTGCTCAGCACAGCAGCTCACCCCTTTTTCATTTACGTGTTCTTGAAATGTCACCTCATCTCGACTCATTACAATTTCTGATTCTGTTACGGCGATTCTATGATGTGATTTCAATGACGGTCTACCTCGACTTCGCACTTGGACCAACGGTCTTGCTGAATGTTTACATGTCGACGATCTATGTCCTCTGATACACTGCACGCATGCATACTTCTCACCGTCTACTAATATCATCGTCCTCTAGTCTAACTAGACATAAAGATATATCAATACTATTCACTATTCTCGATGAGCAAATATTACTACATCAGACTGACGCTCATTCGATTCTGACACTGCGCATCTTTTTTATGCGTTTACCTGTAAGTGCGCCTATGAACGGAGTCAATGATGAGTACAAGTTAAAAAGAAAGTCTTGACTCATATTTTATCCTATCTTTTCTTCTACAACAATGGACAAAGAGATCTATATTGAAGAGAGAGAGGTGGAAGAATCTATAATTAAGCCATGGGCTTTCCTGCAGAGATTCTCTGAAAAACTAGATTCCTTTGGAGTCGAACAAAGAGGAATCGAAAGAATCCAGCCATATGAAAGATCAACTAATAAATTGCAACAGTTTATCTCTGTCACAGGATTTTGGATTAGTGCTGCTGGTGGGTTATCTACTATGTCAACTTTTATATTAGCATCATCTGTTTTTGAGCTTACTTTTAGACAATCTGTCACATGTGGAATGATTGGTCAGATCTTGGGTTGTGCTATTGCGGGCTATTGTGCTACTATGGGTCCAAAATCAGGATGTAGACAAATGGTTACTGCTAGATATCTATTTGGCTGGTGGTTTGTCAAATTTGTTGCCTTGATTGGTTGTCTTGGTGTTGTTGGTTGGTCAATAGTTAACTGTGTTGTTGGTGGTCAGATATTAACTGCAGTTTCCAACGGTAAAGTCCCATTATATATTGGAATCATTATTGTTGCAATTTTAAGTTTCTTAGTCTCAATTTTCGGTATTAAACAGTTATTAAGGGTAGAGAAATGGATTTCAATACCAGTGATGATAGCTTTTACCTTGCTTTATATTTCCTCTTCAAATAATTTCTCACTACTGAATACGTTCGATAACTCAAATGTTGATTCTATGACGATAAAAGGGAACTATCTTTCCTTCTTCAGTCTTTGTTACTCCGTAACAGGTACATGGGGTACCATTACTTCAGATTATTATATTCTTTTCCCGGAAACAACTCCTTCATATCAAGTGTTCCTGCTAACTTTCTTAGGTATAATGATCCCAAGTACTTTTGTTGGTATCCTAGGTCTGATATTAAGCACTTTGTCTGTTGTTGAAGATGGCTATATGATAGCTTATGCGGAAAATGGTATGGGTGGTTTACTTCATCAAGGTTTTAGTCGTTGGAATGGGTTTGGAAAGTTTTGTGCAATCGTTTTATTACTATCATTAATAGCCAACAATATTATCAATACATATTCTGCGGCATTTTCTCTACAACTTACTGCAGTTTGGTTAGCTAAAATTCCAAGATGGTGTTGGGCTATAATAATTACCACAGTTTATTTAGTTTGTGCGTTAGTGGGTAGAGATCATTTCAGTACAATTTTAGGTAATTTCTTACCAATGATTGGTTATTGGATTTCGATGTATTTCATAATGTTACTAGAAGAAAATGTCATTTTTAGAAAATATTTTCTACATTTATATACTAAGGAATTTGCTACTGAAAAGATTAATGATAAAAAAATTCCAGTTGCTTTAAGAGGTAAAAGACAAAACTATAATTGGGATGCTTGGAACGATTATGGTGTTTTAACTCATGGTTATGCGAGTATTCTTGCATTTTTATGTGGTTGTGTTGGAGCAGTTTTAGGAATGGCACAGGTTTATTATATTGGTGTATTAGCGAAGAATTTCGGTGAATATGGTGGAGATATTGCAATGTGGTTAACAATGGGAATCTCTGGTGTAATTTACCCATTTGCAAGATATTTAGAGTTGAAAAAATTCGGTCGTTAATATATACTAAATTCATTAAAATATGTAGATTAGAATATAATTTTGATATAATCCAATTCTTAAATAAGATATAAATAAATAGTTGAATAAATAAAATAAATAAATAAGGAGATAAGAAGTAAGTAAGTGCTAAATAAATAATTTTTAAATGTCGCTTCTAGTGACAGTTCTAACATCGAATGCTTCTTCACTAACTAAACTTGTCTTCTCTCCTTGAGGTTCGCATGATTTTCTCTTTCCACCAAAAGGACCCGGTTTACCCTTGCCTTGTCTAACATCATCCAAGACATTAACAATACTATCTTTATCTAAATCTTCATAATAAATGTTATTGATTTCCGCAACAGGAGCATTCGTACAGGCCCCTGAACACTCAACTTCCTCTAAAGAGAAAAAGCCATCATCATTCTTCTCCTTTATATATTTCTTAGCAGCATCAAAAACATCTTCACCACCACGTAATAAACACGCAATATTAGTACATACCCCAACGTTAACCTTCCCAATTGGTTGACGATGGAACATCGTATAAAATGAAGCAACTTCATAAACTCTCATTGGAGGTATTTCCAAAACTTTTGCAACTTCATTCATAACACTTATTGAACAATAACCGTACTCGTGTTGACCTAAATCCAACAGTGGCATCACAGCTGCCTTCTTATATTGAGATGGGTATTTCGCAATAATCTCATCAACTTTTTTCTTATCCTTGAATTCAAACTTTATTGATGGATTATTGGTCTCAGTATTTCTATGAACACCAATAATATGATGAAATCTACGTGGTTGATATACAAATCTTCTGAGCATTGTTGTCACTCCAGTTATCAGGGGATTGATTACCTTTGATGAAAAATGGAGGGCCAGGCCTTCGATCTCACCATCCAAACACCCTGTCAATCAAATCTAGACTAAATCCACTAAAAAATGGGTATAATGTGGATTGATTACTGAAATTAAGATTAAAAACACAAATATCTTCTTTAAAAGACATTATCTCAATTTACATTATTGTGATAGATTTGTTGTTAAATTTTTTCGCTCAAGATTGAGACAGTCTGCGATAAACACAATCAAACAATACAACCCAATATGAGCTCCAACAGGTATGAAATTATCCAAATTTTGGAAAATCTCCCACAGGATGCAAACGTTAGGGAATTATTCAAAGAGCTACGGTTGAAGTCAACAGAGATAAGCTTCCTGCAAGATTTTGATGAGTTGAAATTTGGTACATTAATTTCAATTCTTCTTAAAGCAAATAAATTAGAAGATCAATTAGATATCGTGACGACTATTGCGAACATTTTACACATCAATGAAAACCTGAGAAATAAGGGGGATTCTCATATTGTGGATCAAGTTATACCTTTCCTTTTTGACATGTTAGATCACGTTAGTGAATTAAAGATAAACTCAGAATCTCAATACAAGGACTTTCTACCCATATTTCGACTATATTTCTTGTTGTCCCTCAACAAAAATTTAATTCCTAGCTTACAGAAATCCATATTGAAAATCAGTCGGAAACTCTTAAATTTTGTGTCATTAAGTAGTGCAAATTCTTTGAATTTGAATAGTATAATTATTGAAATTTTGAAGATCATACATTCATACGCCCACCATGTTTCAGATATCACTGGTGTTGATAGTGCTTTCGTGCTAAGCTGTAATAAGTTTAATTTATTATATGCTAAAGAAACATCACCTACAAAGGAATATGATGAAATCCTTCAACACTTTGGCAATGTTTTAACAGCAATAGCACCAGAAGTATCACAAAATTATATGCTTAACAAGCTGACATTTGCTCAAAATGAAGTTTCATTTCTTAATAAACTAAAGCCTTCCACCGTTACGGGGCAAAATACACCTGTCTCAAATTTGTTAGCCTTGAATGTTTTATTATCCATTGACACCGAAGAAAATAGAGTCAAAGAATATATACGGGATAATTTAAATTTAAAGCAATTGGAATCTCTGGGATTCAATGATCCCAATGTTGTTGTTGTCCTAAATGAGCTCAATAGTAACCTAATCTCAACACCTTTCAGTCTTGAAAGTATTACTAATAACCCACAAACTCAGACAGCTGAAAATATACCAAGATTTGAAGATTTGACGGAAGAAGAACAGGATATAGAGATTGGGAAAATGAATGAGCTGTTCGAAAAAATCGATAAAAACGGTATATTTAAAATTCAGATGAAGTAATGTCAATCCATTGAAGAATATGTACAGGATACCTAATATAGATATTTTATATGAATAATTATCTTTGATTTATTTCGATTCCATTAGTTTAAATGTTTTGTTGCTTTAGTTAAATTCAATATTAAGTATAATTTTTCTGACACATAATTCCATGCCGTAAGCGGGAAAAAGAAACGGCACGCCGGTTTCGCGTTGAAATCAGGAATTGACATTAAAGAAACAAAAATCCTTCAAAGAAGTTGGATTATGTGGTCTATATTTACTGAATTATGATTCTCAGCTAGGTATCAACTAAAGATGTCTCTTGGTACCGCAACAATTCAGATCTTTTTCACTAAATAATAGAGAAATAATCTTACCAACACTGTCCCTCTGATTGGCTAACTAAGAAAACGCCGGATTCAGGCGCCGGTAGTGGCGCATCTTCAGAAAAAAACTTGTAAAATGAGAGAGGTGAATCATTCAAGAAATTTAGTTAAATACTTTTACTTTCTCCTGTGTTATTTGTTGAAAATATCAGTTTTGAAAATGCCATCAAGTGTTAAACAACCGAAGACTTTATATGATAAGGTCTTTGAAGATCATATCGTTCACCAAGATGATTCCGGCTCTTACTTATTATATATCGATAGACATTTAGTTCACGAAGTGACATCTCCGCAAGCTTTTGAGGGTTTAAGAAACGAAGGTAGAACTGTCAGAAGAACTGATTGTACTTTAGCTACTGTTGATCATAATATTCCAACTGAATCAAGAGCAGAATTCAAATCAACTGATACTTTCATTAAACAACAAGATTCTCGTTTACAGGTTCAGACTTTAGAGCAAAATGTCAAAGACTTTGACGTTACATTTTTCGGTATGACTGATGCTAGACAAGGTATCGTTCATATAATTGGTCCTGAGCAAGGTTTTACCTTACCGGGTACTACTGTTGTCTGTGGTGATTCTCATACTTCAACTCATGGTGCTTTTGGTGCTTTAGCGTTTGGTATTGGTACCTCTGAAGTGGAACACGTTTTAGCAACTCAAACAATCATTCAAGCAAAATCAAAGAACATGAGAATCTTTATTGATGGTGATTTAAGCCCAGGTATTACTTCGAAAGATTTGGTCTTGCATGTTATTGGAGTTATTGGTACTGCTGGTGGTACTGGTGCTGTTATCGAATTTGCAGGTAAGGCGATTGAAAACTTATCCATGGAAGCAAGAATGTCCATTTGTAATATGGCTATTGAAGCTGGTGCAAGAGCTGGTATGATTAAACCAGATCAAACAACCTTTGACTATATCAAAGGTCGTCCATTAGCTCCAAAGGGTCATGAATGGGACAAAGCCGTTGCCTACTGGAAAACATTACATACCGATGAAGGTGCTCATTTCGACGAAGAAGTTATTATCAAAGCTTCAGATATAATTCCAACCATTACATGGGGTACTTCTCCTCAAGATGCATTACCAATTACAGGTGCCGTTCCAGATCCTTCCAAAATCGAAGACCCAATTAAAAAATCAGGTATGGAAAGAGCTTTGAAATATATGGGATTAACTCCAAACAAGCCATTCAAAGAAATCCCAATTGATAAGGTTTTTATTGGTTCTTGTACAAATGCCCGTATTGAGGATTTGAGAGCTGCCGCAAAGGTTGTAAAAGGTCATAAAAAAGCTGCAAATGTTCTACGAGCATTAGTTGTTCCAGGTTCAGGTTTAGTTAAAAAGCAAGCTGAGAAAGAAGGATTAAATAAAATTTTTGAAACAGCTGGATTTGAATGGAGAGAAGCTGGTTGTTCAATGTGTCTTGGTATGAATCCAGATATTTTAGACCCTCATGAGCGTTGTGCTTCAACATCAAACAGAAATTTCGAAGGTCGTCAAGGTGCTCAATCTCGTACCCATTTGATGTCTCCAGCTATGGCTGCTGCTGCTGGTGTCGTTGGTTATTTTACCGATATTAGAGAATTCAAATATATTGATACTGATGGACCAAAGATATCAATCGAACAAGAAGATGATGAAGCTTTACAACAAGCTGTTTATGATCATGAAAAGAGACCTTTGGATGCAGGTGAAACCGAAGATGAACTAATTGATGACGAAGTTAATGACGTTCCACCATCAGATCATGTAACAAAAGAAACGCCTGCCAAAGATAGTTCTGTAGGTGTCCCTTCATCAAATGCATTCACTACTCTCACAGCTATAACTGCTCCATTAGATAGAGCTAATGTTGATACCGATGCCATTATTCCAAAACAATTCTTGAAAACCATTAAAAGAACTGGTTTAAAAGCTGGTTTATTTTATGAATCGCGTTTTACTCAAGATGCAAATGGTAAAGATGTTGAAACTGATTTCGTTTTAAATGTTGAACCATACAGACAAGCTCAAATTTTATTGGTTACTGGTGATAATTTTGGTTGTGGTTCATCAAGAGAACACGCTCCATGGGCTTTAAAGGATTTCGGTATCAGATCAATCATTGCACCTTCATTTGGAGATATCTTCTATAACAACTCTTTTAAAAATTTTTTATTACCAATTAGATTACCACAAGAAGTTATTTTACAAAAATTATATCCTATTGCAACTGCAGGTAAAGAACTAACAATTGATTTACCAAAGCAACAAATTAAAGGACCAGATGGTGAAGTTTTAATTGAGCATTTCGAAGTTGAAGAATTCCGTAAACATTGTTTAGTCAATGGATTAGATGATATTGGTTTAACTTTACAAAAGGAAGAATATATCTTACAATATGAAGCTCTGAGAAGAGATAAATTTTCTTTCCTTGAGGGCGGTTCAAACATAATCAAACCAATCAGAGGTACGAAGAAAAGTAAATATGGTGTCACCGCACAGGAATGGTGATTCATTCGTTTATTCAGTGTCATATTTATTTATTTATTAGTTTATGGGGAAGTTTAACTTCATTCTGTTTTATTTGGTTATATAACCGTTATTAAACTTAGCGCTAATTCAAGTATATCATAGACTATTTTTCGTAATTTGTATATTACATGATACATAACCAGTTTATCATCAAGTGTCCATTATTTTTATTGCTAGAAGTCTGAAATTATTAAGTCAGAATTGTTTTCATTATTTGCAATCGTAAACCCATTTTCGTTGGCAAGATGTAGTAAACAAATAAAGCAAAAACTTGTCGATAAGTCCTTTTTAGTTTCTTCGTCATATTTGTTATCCAATTGTGTCACAACTTCGCTAAATTTCAAAACATCCGCATCTGTTGGAGAGACTTGAGCTCCAAATGGATATTTGATTTGTCTTTCCTTCTTTAATGTATCCCACAAATTATCTTTCAATAGCTTAACATCAACCTTTTTAGAAGTTCTTGAGTAATTAAGTTGTGAGTGAGAACCCTGGGTCCTCGATATTAATTGTGAGCTTGGATTATCTGTAGCTAATGGTGTATCGTCATTAAAATCATCTACTCCAGCAAAGTCTATATCGTTATTAAAAAAGTCATGATTATTGAAATCAACTGGTGCTGAATCATTATTTTTCAGATCAGCATAAAATGATTCCTGGATTGGTTTATCAAGATCATCAGGTTTATTGAATGCACTACTGATGAAGGCATCTTTTGTAAACAATTTAACAAAATTTCTAGTGGTAAAATGTTTATCATCAGGTAGAACATTTTTATCTTTTGATATCCATTGATTCTTAGGAAGCAGTATAGAGTTCCCTCCAGAGCTAAATATTGTATCCTCCGCAGGATAGTCTTCAGATAAAAAGTCAATAATGAAATGCTCCTTTGTCAGCCTCTTATTCTTAGTTTCTGGATCTACTTCAGTGGGTATTGATTCTCTTGTTGGCTGAAAATTAACAGATCTCTTAAATCTTTGAATTTTCCAATACTCTGGACCTGCCCAATTCTTTCTTTGTTTCTCATCAAAGTATGCTAAAATATCTCCATCTGGTAAATTAGTGACTGATCCTATGTATTGTTCATCATCTCTTTCATGTATCTCAGTATATGATTTATCTTCATTAAATAACATACGCATCGTTATTCCATAATCATCTTCTTCATCTTCCAAATCATCAAAAAAAATTGAAGTTTTATTACCAGGATATCTAGAATCAACCTGTTCATGTCGATGTTCGTCTTCATTGTCGTTACCAAAAGATATATAACTATCATCATTGTAACTATCGTTTAATTCATATTGCTGAACTTCTATACTTTGTAGTTCCCTTAAAACTTGTGACGAAGCTGTCTTCTGTGTTACAACACCACTCAAATCATCAATAGAAGGGCAGACGGTTAAGCTATCCCAGTTGCAATGTGAAAGATATTTTTCACCTAATAATAATATATCCTCTCTCAAATCAAATCCTTTATCTAAGCCTTCTGCAACTGATAAATCAAATTCATCTATATCCATAGCAGCAAAACTTTGTTCAACCTCTACTAATTCGTTGTGTTCTATTAGTCTTTTAGAAGACCCTGCAGACTCTGTAGTGTCAAAAACTACTTTTCCATCTGTCCCAACGCTTAACATGTTTAACAAAAGACTTTTTGAACCACCTTCATCAAAATCAGCCAGTGCTTTCTTAAATATAGGATTAACATAAATCTCTTGGTCCATTTTTTTTGTCTTTATTGCACTAAATTCCACAAGTATATCCTTTTTTGGGTTACTACTTTTATACTTCTTCTGTTTGATAGGTGCATTCGGATCATCATCTTCCTGATCCTCCTCTTCCCCATCATCACTGTCTTTAATATCCTTACTGGTAGCTAAACCGTTAATCAATCTACCTGTTTCAGTAACTGCAGAATCCACTCTTGAAGAATAAATCTTAACGCATCCATCTAGCGTCGCAGACGCTTTTTGAAAATTAATCCCATTTCCATCTCTAAGAAGTGATAAATCATAGAAATAATCAATTAATGCTAAATCCCAACTATTTTTTTTATTTATTTTCTACATAATGTTAGCCACTCCGAGTTGACGATTCCTTAGTACTTACATTATCCGTTGCCATACGAATCCATTTCTCAAAATCTTCAGAGCTGCTGGCATAGGTTCCCCCTATTGGTGAAGCTGTGCTAACTACCATCTTTGAATCTGAACTCACCAGATCTTAGGGGAGTCGAATTTATATCCCAAAGTTCGATATTTCGTTCTAGTAATATTAAAAATGATTTTAGTGATTGTCTGGGTCTCGATCAGCTCAAGTCAATTTATCTAGTCAAATCAAAACGTAAACAAAGACTCTTTTTTTTTTTACTGATGAGTTTGTGTTTACCTTTTGACTAAAAAAAAAATTAAGGTTTCTGCAGTTACTAAAGCGAGCTTATTGGTAAGAGACGCATTTTTTTGGCTCGGTTTCTTTGGAGACATTCAAAAACTCCAAGGTTTTGCTCTTTAAAATTGTTACAAAAGTAATTGCTATATATGTATTGCAAATATTATGGCCCCATTTATATGAGTAAAGATACTATATGTTGGTGATAGATACTATTTTGGGGGGGAAAAAAAAAAAAAATTACTTAAATTGCTGTTAGCAACTAAATCCGATGGCTATGTAAAGGTAAGCCTAATTTGTTGTTCACTGGGTTCCTAAAGAAGCATGTTTAAAATTATGGCACAATTAGCTTTTTCCATCATTGCTTGGTTTCATAGTTCATGGGTTATCAGCTCGCAGATCGATCTCGGTTTAAAAAGAGAAAGGACTCGATAAAATTACGAAATAGCAGAAAAAAATTTCAGGCTCTCTTTTCGGCATCCTTCATCTATAGTTCCATATAGTTCCAAATAACTCGTAGAAATTATTGACATGAATACTTGATACTAATTGCGTTGTATTTTACATCAGCTTAGCCCGGCTGGTCAGTCCTATTTTAGCACCTTAAAAGCATAATCTCCGATCGGTAATACTTGTTCAAAATCCTAGCTTCTATTAAACCTTTATTAAAAATTTGTCTCTTAGCTTTACTTTGAATTCATCCAACTACAACTTTTAAAATGGCAACTGTTACAAATAATAAGATATTGACTAGAGATATTTACGGTTATAGAGATTCCTTTCGACACTGGTGGAATAGATCAGATTTAGAGAAAGCTGAAGAAGATGTGTTATCATTATTGCCATTTTATCCAGATTCTGATGGTCGTAGGATTGGACATATCCTGAATGTCCCTATAGACGATAAAAATCATATACACGAATTTAATATCAAAAATATAGAGGCAAACGAACAAGAAGATCACATTGTGTTGATACACGGATATGGGGCGGCTTTAGGATTCTTTTACAAAAATTATGATAGTTTAACAGAGAGACCAGGTATAAATTTGCATGCATTAGATTTATTAGGATATGGTTTATCCTCAAGACCCAAATTACCGAGTTTTAAGGGAACATCTATAGAAGATGTCGAGAAAGTTGAAGCCTTCTTCATTGATTCTCTCGAGAGATGGAGGCAGGAAAAGCATATTGATAAGTTTTTACTGATTGGTCATTCGTTAGGTGGTTATTTGAGTTCATTATACGCATTGAAATATCCGAATCATGTTAAAAAACTGGTACTTATAAGCCCAGTTGGCGTTGAAAGAAGTGTTTATGATTTAACTAATCCGATTACTGTAAATCCAGACAATGCAGTCGAAGGCCCAGATATTGAGCAGGAAGCTGGGATTCATAATAAAACCACAGATGTACCTGTTAGCTCTTCATTACATATTCCAGATGAAAATGGTTACGTACAAAGAGTCCCAAATCTTCCTAAATATTTAAGTTACCTGTGGAACAAGAATATTTCACCTTTTATGGTCTTAAGAGCTGCAGGTCCTTTTGGCCCGTCATTGGCATCAAGATGGACTTTCGGAAGATTTGGTAAAGGTATTGATGATTATTCGGAGATGATGAAAATGCATACTTATTCTTATAATACATTTGTTGCAAAAGGTAGTGGGGAATTTGCCTTAACAAGGTTATTAGCTCCAGGAGCATTAGCAAGATATCCGTTATTGGTTAGATTACCAGGCAATTTAAAAGTTGAAAGTTTATGGTTGTATGGTGGAGTTGACTGGATGAGTAAAGAAGCTGGACGTACTATAGTCAAAGAGATTAATAAAAAAGGACTAACAGCAGAATACGAAATAATTCAGAATGCGGGGCACCATGTTTATTTAGACAACCCAGTAGATTTCAAAAAAGCTGTATATAATTTTTTTGGATGGCATTAAGAACATGATGAATATTATAAGTTATCGTAGCGGTGTTTGGGTTATTATCTGTAGCTGATTATGTGATCGTGAAATTTGGATTTTAGCTAATGATCCGAATTAGGAAATGAAAGATGAAATTTTAGACGGAGAAGCTATCTTGGAAACTAATTATAACTTTTTGGAATTCAAAATTATAAGCTAGGATTCTTATTAGTAATTGAAACACATTAGAGTAACCAATAAAATCTGTCGCTTTTTCCTTACCCCAAAAAACCATTATTTTAAACAAGAAATTAACAAGAATATTACAACCCGTGAATCACGTTTTGAGAGCTTTTGAATATTTTAACTAGCTTAACCACTATAACAATAAGATGCTAGAGCCTGAAATACGGCTGCGTCAATCAATAATTGATGGAAACTTATTGATTGTTAAAAGACTATTGAAAAGATTCCCTGATCTCTTAGAGAATATTGATCCAAGTAATGGCTGGAGCTCCTTACACTATGCAGCCTATAATGGTAAATACCTAGTTTGTGTCCATTTGATTAATTTAGGACATGATAAGGATGAGATACTGAGAACTTTCAAAAAGAATACTTGTGTTCATCTAGCGTTGATGAATGGCCATGAACAAACGACACATTTATTATTACAGCACTTCCCCCAACAACTAAATCTCAAGGGCGAAGAAGGTTTCACGCCATTACATATATCCAGTCTAAAAGATTTCTTCAAATGCGTTGAGATGTTATTGGTCTTAGGTGCTAATATTAACGAAGTGGATGACGATGGAAATAACAGTCTACATTTAGCAATGAAGTATGGAAGCTTGAATAGTATAAAACTACTGGTTCGAAATAATATTGATCTAAAGCTAAAGAATAAGCATGGACTGAAACCAATAAATGTTGCAGCCAGTTTTCAAGTTGAACGTTTTTATAGTCAGTTGATAGATGGTTCGATATTGAGTACAGATGACGATTCGACACCAAATATCTCAGCACAGCATGTTTTAATAAGCGACTCCCCAAAAACCAAACAAAGATCACACTCAAATCCTCTACCACCATTACCATCAGTCACAACGACGCGTCGTCCATCAAATGCGTCATCAACAAGATCACCAATACCCAGGAATTCTATTTCGTTGGGATTTGTAGGATCGAACTCAAATTCATATATTTATTCACCAACGGGGGGTCAAACACCTTCTGTTACAACAAAACCCCCATCACTAACAATGTCATCATCGCCAGTTCTCTATTCACCAACAGGTAACGGATTGATAACGAGCTCAATCCAAGAAGAATCTAGTATTCAACAAATGGCAAATTCAGCGTCGTTATCCTCATTCCCATCCATGTCCAGTATAAGTAGTGCTGGAACAGGAAGAAATACCCCTAGTGAGGGGCATGCAAGGGCATTTCCTCAAAATCAAGTTGTTTTTAGTAAGAGTCGATCCAATAGCGTCTCAAAAAATAAAACGCCTGCAAAGATAAGTCCACCTAGTTCCACAATAAATCTTTCTCGGAGCAGTACATCATCGGATCAAGGGAGCTTATTAGAAGAATTCGAGAGGAAGAAACCTGGGTCAAATTTATCGCCAAATTTTCTAAACAACAATTTAAGACAAAAACTAAGTACGAAGCTGGAAAATGTTAGTAATGATTATAAACGAGGTAGTAAAAGTACAATTCTAAATATCCCCATATCTAGTTTACGAAGAAAAGAATAATAGGGTCCAATTTTTTTTTCTTTTTTGTGTTACTTGTAAGATTTGTTTAAGGAACTAATTTGGCTATGCTAAGCGTAATGCCAAAAACCAAACAAATTAAACTTTGTAAACCTGTAAGAATCTGTATAGATGACCATTTGCATTTAAAACTATTTGTAAGATTTTCTGGGGAAAAATCTTGGAGATTAAGGATTTGCCATTTGTTGAGATCTCCAAAATTCCTCCTCGGAAATTAGGAATGAAGTCACTCAAATAAAGGAGATGTTTGAACTTTGTGTATAAAGACAATGCAAACCGAATTCCTTTGTTATTGTTTAACCAGTTGTGCATTACTCTTTTGTTTGTCTCGAGTCATATTTGTTGTATGTTTGTTTTTGGAACGTCTTTTATTTCTCCGATGGTGGAGTGCCGCAAAAACTGAACATTTATGGCAGAAAATGGTCTAGGAAATGTCAGGGTCTAGGATTCTAGAGCTTTCCTCACCAAAACTAATGATAGCCTTGTATTGCCAAGTTGCAAGAAGGACGTAATAGTTGCGCTTTTTCTAAATAGTTCTCAGTTAATATCTAGGATGTATGCATAGCTAACCTTAACTAAATTGATGGGAGATATCTGCTTTGGAGATCTTGCATCTCTACACAATAACTGTTGAAAATGAGTTTTTACTAGATTTGATTCAAAAAGTACTTTCTATTGCTGCCTTCAATTCATTCTCTTGGCGAAGATTATATGCCTGTAGGATTTCTTTGCTATTCATCTGTACTATAATTCAATAGCACCAAGTTGAAATCTACAAAACCTATTTTCCAAAAAGTCATAAGCGGGCTGGTGCTTATGAGTTGCCTGCACCTTGAGAAAATTTGCCCAGAAGATATTTTGTTATCGAACTTTATTATGATTGCAAATAAATCTCCAATTTGTTTTAAATCCCTACTTAATCAGGATATATTAGGATATATATTTTAGAGTTTCTGAAACTGTTTTCAGGGTCCATACCTTCTAACTGTTCGTACTTTGTATTACAGACGAAAGTTTAAAAAATTTTAGTGTAATAGTCTGCGTAATCCTTCCTTTTCTTCACGTACACCAAAAAAATACTTCGCAAATCGCAATATCAATCAGTTCTTCAAGGTTTTCCTGCTTTGACATGCAGGAGCTGGAAAAACCTCTCGTGAATAGAGATTTATTTTTTATGTAGATTGAAGAAGCTATGATTAGGTTCACTACTCAGTAGTTTGTGGGGAATGGCGTAGTAATAGAGAATTTAAACTGCAGTCTATATAGGCAATTGAATTTAAAATGGTTAAGAACGAAAGCTTCTCGCCTGCGCTTGGTTGATTAACCCCATACATTTTGTAAGAATTCTGCAAGTCACTTTATTTGCAAACGTCATTTCACATTAGCACAAGCCGTAGTCTTTTTCATTACCAGCACCAGAGGCATAAACATTATATAAAGTGCAGTGAAATTCCTTTCATTCTCTTATTGCTTTATCATTAACAATGAGTGATAACGAAAAGTCGGCAATTGATCGTAATCAGTCACATGCTGATTCCGAGACCCTAAACCACCAAAAAGAGGCAGCTGGTGCAGCTCCGGGCTTATTTGATTCTTCTTCATCAATTGAGAAAGAGGAAGGACACGAAGCCGAAGACCAGAATATTCTATCGCAATACGATGAGGATCAAGTTATAGAAATGGGTAGAAACTTTGCCCTTAAATACGAGTTAGAAAACCCTGACTTATTTGGTCGTGGTGCTGCTTTAGCAAGAACTCCAAAAGGTTATAATAGAATGGATTTTTTGTCTGAAGAGGAAAAAACAGCCGCTTATAATGAATTTGCACACCCATGGGATATTCCACCTAAATTATGGCAAGTGGTGTTATCGATCTCTTTATGTGCTGCCACCCAAGGTGCTGATGAAACTGTTATTAATGGTGCTGTGCTGTTTTATACCAAATATATGGGGATTCATAATGGCGATGAAAGGTCAAGATGGCTAGAAGGTTTAGTTAATGCTTCTCCTTATTTGTTTTGTGCAGTTATCTCAACTTTTATTACTGACCCAATGAATAAAAGATATGGCCGTAAAAAAGTCATATTTTGGTCTTGTTTTGCATCATCTATAACATGTTTCTGGCAAGGATTCACAAATACATGGTATCATTTATTTATTGCTCGTGCTTGTTTAGGTGCGTTTGGTATTGGTCCAAAGTCTGCAACTATTCCTGTTTACGCTTCTGAAGCTGCACCTGCTCCAATTCGTGGTGCGTTGACAATGTTGTGGCAGTTCTTTACTGCCTTCGGTATATTTCTGGGCTATGTCTTTTGTGTTGCCTTCTATTATGTTCCTGGTCGTGGCATTGATGGTGGATTGAATTGGAGATTAATGCTTGGTTCCGCAATGTTACCTGCTACTTTAGCATTGTTTCAAATTCCATTTGTCCCAGAATCACCACGTTGGTTGATGGCTAAAGGTCGCTATCACGAAGCCTATGAGTCGCTAAAATCTATTCGTAAACATGAAATTTCTGCTGCCAGGGATATGTTTTATCAACATGTTCTTTTACAAGAAGAAGAGGGCTTTGATGTCCCTACATGGCAAAGAGTGAAAGAATTAGTCACTATCAGAAGAAATAGAAATGCAACAGTCGGTGCCTTCGTTGTGACTTTCATGCAGCAATTTTGTGGTATTAATGTGATTGCTTATTATTCTTCATCCATTTTTGTTCAGGCTAATTTTGCAGAGATCAATGCACTTGGTGCCTCCTTAGGTTTTGGTGCTATAAATACTATCTTTGCTTTACCTGCATTTTTCACAATTGATAAATATGGTAGACGGTTTTTACTATTAGTGACATTCCCAATAATGGGGCTTTTCTTATTTTTAACTGGTTTCTCTTTCTGGATTAGTGAGGAAACTTCGCCACATGGTCGTATTGGTTCAATATGTTTGGGTATTTATTTATTTACAATATTCTATTCATTTGGTTCAGGAGTTGTCACTTTCCCATACTGTGCAGAATGTTTCCCACTATATATTAGAACTTTAGGTACTTCGGTAGCCATTGGAAATTTGTGGTTCTGGAACTTTATTTTAGCAATCACATGGCCATCATTACTAGATGCTTTTACACCACAAGGTGCATTCAGTTGGTATGCTGGCTGGAATTTTGTTGGATTTTTCCTAGTTCTTTGGTTTTTACCAGAAACTAAATCATTAACGTTAGAAGAATTAGATGATGTCTTTGATGTTCCTGCATTAGAGCATGCCAAATATCAAAATAGGGAACTACTTGATTTGTTCAAGATCCATGTTTTAAGAAAGAAAAATGTTGTTAGACAGCCTCCATTGTATAAGAAACACAGATTAGCTGTTACTAGTGAAGAGTGGAATGATAAACCAGAGGATGTGCAAATTGAATAATGAGTTAATGATAGTTTTCACGTGTCTTTATTAGTTACGGAGATGTCCTATTGAAGCATGCAATACTTCTGATGTGACTACAAATCTTAATTAATATATAAGAATTTAATCCAATTAGTTATTTTAACCTTCTGTACATAATTGCAACAACACCACATTTTCTTGAATGGCTTTAGAAATGTAAAAATAAACTAAAAAAATATATAAGAGACTTCAGCTATTCTTTTTATTTTATTTTAGTTAATTCAACAAGATATATTTCCTTTATCGATAATTTGAAATAATAAAAAAGAGGAACTAAAAACTCAAAAATCCATAACTCGTAAATATTTAAAGTAACTAGTGGAAATAAAGGTTCTGATTTACCCAAACAAAAGGATATTCACAAAACTAAGCTGAATTATACTATCTTTTGAAACAGATCTGTACAATATTTATTTATACAGATGTTGCCCTTACCACACATAGATATATACTAATATCTTGCAAATTTGTCAAAGGTTGATATTATTACTAAATAACACTTGTATTATGTGTAACTTTTCTTTTTGTTTTCTATGAAACAACTTAGAACAGATACACGTCCAACTTTCTTATTAAAAGTGTCAAATTAAGTAAACTAGACTTTTAGAACGTTACCCTCCGAGCTTTTTCTCTAAAAAAAAAATTTGACTTTAAAGCTCATCTCAGAATCTTTTTATACTCATATAGTCGTTGAACAAGATGGCCGATAATATTGTTCATATAGAGCATGATCGTGTAACAAATACAGTTTCAAATGATTATCCCGGTTACTATAACACAAATGAAGATTTTTCATGGGATATTGAAAAATTCAAACAAAAATTTGAAATTAATATTTCTTACATCAGTGAAAGAAGTGCAAATTTTGACTTAATAAATATAGATACTTCAATAGCGAATGCATTTCGTCGTATCATGATAGCAGAGGTTCCATCTGTCGCCGCTGAACAAGTTTATATTTTCAACAATACTTCCGTCATACAAGATGAAGTTTTAGCACATCGTATAGGGTTAATTCCTCTAAAAATTGATCCCGATTTACTAAGTTGGGTTGATTCATCAGTTGAGGAGAAGGATAGATTTACTGATGTTAATACAGTTGTTCTAGCTTTAGATGTTTCATGTACAAGAAATCCTCATGCACCAAAAAACTCAACAGATCCGAAGGAATTATATAGAAATAGTAATGTTTACGCAAAAGACTTAAAATTTGAACCTCAAGGTAACCAATTAGAGAATTTCAAAAACCCCGTTGTACCAGCAGATCCAGATATTTTATTAGCAAAATTAAGACCAGGACAAGAGATTTCATTAAGAGTTCATTGTATTTTAGGTATTGGATCAGATCATGCTAAATTTTCACCAGTTGCGACTTCATCATATAGGTTATTACCAGTTATTGAAATCACTGACAAAATTTCAGGTGAAGATGCCAAAAAATTTCAAAAATGCTTTCCAACTGGTGTTATTGGTATTAATGAAAAAGGTGAAGCATATGTGAAAGATGCAAGAAGAGATACAGTTTCAAGAGAGGTTTTACGTCATGAAGAATTTAACGGTAAAGTTAAATTAGGTAGAAGAAGAGATTACTTTATTTTTAATGTTGAATCAACTGGTGCTATGCCACCAGAAGAGATCTTTTTTAAAAGTGTCAGAATTCTAAGAAATAAAGCTGAATATCTACGCAATTGTCCAATTGGTCGTTAAAAATATAATGCATGATCTGTAACTATTTTTTTTTATTTATATAGAAGTCTCACATAATTGATGAAATGTTTAATCTTTCTCTAACGTAGTCATTATAATTTGGTTGATCTTCTATTATTTGATAGTCTATGATTTCTTTATATATTGATACGAGCTTGATTGAAGCCAAATTTGACAAACCTGTATAACCGTCACCTTCTATCTGATTGATTGAAAATGTTGAACCCGGTAATATTTCATCATGTAGATTAATCTCATCAGTAGTGTTTAATAGAGATGTGAGGAACAAGAGGATATATTGGATGACAAAAATTACTAAATTATAATAAATTAATAGAAATCTTGAGGATGGTTTAGATTCACCAATAATTTGTAAAGTCAAACTCCCGTACAAAAACGAGCCCTCATCCGTATTGGGAACACCCACAATAATATCCAATATGGTGAACACAACGTTTATAAATATCAATGAATAAAATAATGATTTGGTTATCTGATGTTTAAATACCTCCTGTATTAAAGTCCCATTATTCACCGGGAAAGGATGAGTTATTAAGCTATGGAGGAAAAACCTCACTGCAAACCGAATAAAGGACAAACTGCCACTATTAATACGAATCCCAAGACCTAATATATAAGACTCACTTGTTTAAATATAACAGTATTATAAATACATATCCTCCTAATTCAAAAGATCTGATAAGGTTCTTTTTGAAGACTTCTTTCCTAAGTTTCAACATCTTGATATTCGCCTTTGATAATTCTTCAGGCTCAATAGGTATAAAAGCCATTCTCTATGAATTTTACCTCTTTGTTTAAAATAAATTTGGCTGTATAAACCTTTAATGTGTAGTTAAAGAGAGAAAATTACGTAATTTCCCTGACTTTTGTAGCAACCAAGTTCGCGAAACCAAAACACCAGCTCATAACCGGTTACCCTCTCTAAAAGGCTTCAGATTTGATACACGCACTCTGGAAATGCCAAAGCCAAAAAAAAAAAATAGACGAAAAGAGTAAAATAAATAAACTCAATAAAACTAAAATTCTTAAAAGAGCCGCTTTAACGAAGGTGATCTTGGGTATTGTTATTTTATACAGAGATAGACTTAAAGGTTCATTTGGCTTATTCTACTCTGTTAGCTTGGGGAGAAGACAATGGACTAAATTGATACACGACTATTATTTACTCGCGTTGTCAATAGAGACCCCTACGCAATTATAATCTCATAGATAAAAAAATTCCGAAATCCAAGTTTCATAGAAGTGGGAAACATAGGAATCCATTAAAGCAATGGCAGTATTCTCTGAACTAGCTTTGAATGGGTCGTCGACTGGGCTCTCTTTGAAAGGTCCAAATTCACCGTTTTCAAGCATACCCAGTGGTAATAATTCATTGTCAAATATCAATAACAGCAATGGGAAAAATAATACTGCGATGTTGATGAATAAACAAGTTACATCAGACGACTCTTTATATTATATCTGTCTAAAACTGAAAAAAAGACTGGAAAGTGTCAGCCAACTAAAACCATATTTGAACTTAGCATATTCAAGTGCAGAGGTTTTATCTGAGAATCAAGCTTTAGCTTTATCACAACACTCTTCTTCTAATAATCATAGTTCAAGCAATGGTTCAGACTCAAGAGTTAGTGGTTTATCGAACTTTAGTAATATAAGTGAGGACTCATCGACGCAATCAGGATCAAATTACAATTCTCCAGCTATTACTCCATTAACCACATTCCATGCAGGTGTATTACCTGCGACTGTCAATTGTGATCCTGTAACTCAATTATGGGCACTTTTTCAACAAGGTTCACCATTGTGTGTCATATTCAACACTATAAAACCAGCATATGCATTACCAGTAGTATCTTCAGATGATTTAAAGATTTGCAAAAAGTCAATTTACGATTTTATACTAGCGTGTAACAATTATTTGAACTTTGAACACTCAGATTTGTTCACCATTTCAAATGTTTTCTCCAATGAAACTGAAGATTTAATTAAAATTATTAAAGTGATAAATCAAGTTATTGATTCAGCTCCTAGTGTATTCAAAACTTTTGAAATAGAAGATGAGATTAAAATCTCTGATTCAAAATCGAGAGTTTTGAGAGAATTGGTTCAAACTGAGAGAAAATATGTTAATGATTTAGAAATTCTCATTAAATATAAAGAACAGTTATTAAATTATAATATTGTTTCGTCAGAAGATCTTTATATGTTATTTCCAAATTTGGATGTTATATTAGATTACCAGAGAAGAGTATTAATATCTCTAGAAATAAATACTATAATTGATCCAAAGTACCAGAGAATTGGGTCCATTTTTATTCACGCTCAATCATTCTTCAAACTTTATGAACCATGGTCAATTGGTCACAAAGCTGCAATTGATTTTATAAATTCTAGCCCACTAAAATTGAAAAACAATCGCCTAATCATTGAAAATGACTTAGAGTTACAAAGTTTCTTATTGAAACCAGTTCAAAGACTATGTAAATATCCATTATTATTGAGAGAACTAGTTAAAAATACCGAACCTTCATCACCAAACTACAATGAACTATTACTCGCATTAGATATCTCAAAAAAAATTGCTAATGATATTAACGAAAATCAAAGACGTGTTGAAAACGTTGAGGTCCTGAAAAAGTTATACGATAAAGTCATCGACTGGAAGGGTTATAATGTCAATAGCTTTGGTGAACTTTTATTTTATGATAAAGTTGTTGTAAAAGACAACTCGAAAAGCTCCGAGGAACGTGAATTTCAGGTTTATCTTTTTGAAAATATAGTTCTTTTTTTCAAGGAATTATATCCACCACAAAAGAAGTCTTCAATTTCAGGTTTGAAGAAAAAATCACAGACAAATCTATTGATTTCAACCCAAGAGTTGATTGGATTCGAGTTAAAAGGAAGAATTTCAATTGCAAATATATACAACATTAGTATGGTTAATGCCTATTTATTAAATATTTCTTGGTCTGGTGTTAAAGACACAGGGAGTTTTTTAATGAAATTCAAAAACGAAGAAACAAGAGCTAATTGGGAATCTTGTATAAGGAAGTTAGTCTCAAATTTACAAGATGATGATAGTGCATCCAATACTGCAGCATTGAATAATATGAGTATTACTGATAGAAGAAGTAATGGATTTTCCACGAGTAATAGATCATCATATATTCAGAGAACAAATTCCGATGCTACTGTACCTAGTACCTCTAGTTTTGATAAATATAATCATTCAAGACAAAAATCGGAGGTTGTTAGTAATTCAAGAAGGGCAACTCAAGAATCATTACAAAGTCAAAAGAGATCAATTTCTGAGTCTTACAAAAACTCTTTATCAAGTAACTCAGTTATTGTTAGATTAATGTTTGAGAAAGATCTTTTCACAATGATGATATCATTAGATGTTTCAGTTGAAGAATTTTTACAAAAAATTGAAAAGAAAATCAAACAATGTGGAGGTGTCATGAGAGGAAAAGTTAAATATCAGGATGAAGATGGTGATTTCATCGTTATTAAAAGTGAAGATGACTGGGAACTGGTTAAAGATATGATTAAAGAAGTTGGAGAGAAGGTATTGAATGTTTGGGTTACATAATACTTAGCTAAAATTTCATGACTGTGATGATGTAAACGTGATGTAGTTATTTCTAATGCAAATTATGATATGTTATATACACTAACTCCCTCTACTATCCTAAGTCATTAATACTTTGGACCATCACCACCTTCGGGTACTGTCCAATTAATGTCCTGAGTTGGCACTTTAATATTACAAGTCTTGCAATGGATACAATTTTGTGAATTAATTTGAAATTTGACACCATATTCTGAGTTTTCATCTTCAATGTATTCATAAACTCCAGTAGGACAGAATCTATTTTCAACACCTTCCCATATTGGATATGCAATTTCAGTATGCTTATCTAGATCTTGATTTGGTATTCTTAGATGATTTCTTTCATCTTCATTATGATATGTACCTGTTCTTGAAACTGACGTCAAGATATCGAAAGAAATTTTACCGCCAGGTTTTGGATAATCGATTTTTTCATATGATTCAGCACTTTTAGTTATAGTTGCATCCGATTTGTGATGTTAAAAGGTCCAAGCAACCTCACCTTTTAGCAAAAATGAATCTAGTCCAGAATAACAGACACCTCCAAGAAATCCTATGCAAGTTCCAAAGAAAGGCCTTATATTGCGGACCTCAAAAAGTTCCTCATTGACCCATGAATTTCAATAAGACTTATCGTACCTTTCCAGATTTATAATAGGCTCTATAATTTCAGCTTCTGGGTCATAATCTTCATCTTCTTCGGTTTTTATTTTTTTTTCAAATTCGATATCACATCATAAATATTTTCTGCAGCCAATAAACCTGTCTTCATTGCAGTATGAGTACCTTTAACTTTTGGAACATTCATGAATCCCGCAGATGCTCCAACTAAAACACCACCTGGAACGTTCAATTTTGGAACACTTTGCTAACCACCTTCATTCAGAGCTCTAGCAGCATATGAGATACACTTTCCACCTTCGAGAACATTTGAATAAAAAGGATGTTGCTTCATTTTTTGAAATTCTTGATATGGTGAAACCCATGGATTTTGATAGTCTAATCCAACAACTATCCCTACTGCAACAAGTCAGTCACCGAAATGATACATAAATACTCCACTGTAAAGGTCATATGATAGGGGATAACCTAAGGTATGTGCAATATATCCCTTATTGAACTTAGCAGGATCAACTTCCCAAATTTCCTTTATTCCTAATCCATAAGTTTGATTTTGTTTCCCTTTTCGTAGGTTAAAATTATTTATTACTTGTCTGGATAACGAACCATGGCACCCTTCAGCAAAAACAGTGATTTTTGTATGAAATTCCATACCTCTTTCAAATGAGTCTTTTGGTGCACCATTTTTATCAATGCCTATCTCTTTGGTTGCGACACCTTTAACAGATCCGTCAACATTGTATAAGACATCTGAAACTGCAGTGCTTGGATATATTTCTACACCCAGTTCTTCGGCCTTTTCTGCGAGATGTTTAACAACTTCACTTAATGATGCAATATAATTTCTACCTTTCTTTATCATTTGTGGAGGTTCTGGTAAGGGTATTGCCCAATCATGATATAAATAACGAAGTGTCTCACTAGTAACAGGAGTAACAATTTCAGGAGGTAGAGGTATACCTTCACCATTTTCATCATAAAATTCACTATCTGGGAACAATTCTCTTAATACCCTAGGTTCTAAAACTGCTCCACTTACTATATGAGACCCCATATCTGGGGCTTCTTCTAAAACAACAACTCTTATTTCTCTACTTTCATTCTCAAGCTCCAATTGCTTTAGTTTGATTGCAGTAGCGAGGCCAGCTGGCCCACCACCCACAATGCAAACATCAACTCTATCAACTGGCCTTTCTTCGGTCAAGATTTCTTTAACTTCATCATCTAACTCTTTGAAAGGTATTTCGGAAGAGACCAGTTTTCTTGCTGTTGTACTGAAATGACGACGTCTATTTTTACATAATGTTCTTGGAATGGTAACAGCCGTTCGTCTAATTTGAGATCTAACTACTTGTTTTGAAAGATCTCGAATTTCCCCCCTTGTAGTCCACTTTTTACCGACATGACAGTCTATTTTGAAATATAGTGCTGAGCAAATCAAAGGCAGCAAGGAGCCACTAAAGATATCACAATTTATTACTCAGAGATCTCAAAATGAGTCTATACCACGCTGATATATATATATTTTTTTTCACTTATACTTAAACTACCGTGTTCCTACTACCTCTTCCTGACCAATGATAACTTGTAAATTTACAATACAAAGAAGTCAAATTGATACGACTTTTTTAATGGTTAGGACATAATCTTAACATAGAAACCTAGCTTAATTGATGCTTTCCTCGAGAGTTTCCAATTTCCAAATCTTTGGGATGATTTTCGTTAAAAAGTCCGCTTCACTTCTTTATATAACGATAATAGAAGGAAAACATGATGCCACTCGAGAAGAAGAATTTTAAATACAATTAACCACAAGATGTACTTTAATGCAATCTGGAAAGATATTTATTTTTTTTCTAGATAGTTTTAATAATCCAGGTCATCAAAGTATTATAAAGACAAGTAAAATATGTGCAAAAAGTATCACAAGGAACTTTAGACCCATATTTCGAAAAACACAAGGATTAGTCTCGAAGAGACAAAAAAAAGGTAATTGAAAGAACTTCATTTAAAACAAAAGGTGGAAAGATAATCATATATCATGAGTCATAACATGAGTAACAATGAAATTTATCAAAAGAGCAAGATGAACACAGTTATTTTATATCCAACAAAAGGAAAATCGTAATATATATAATAAAATGCAGTGCTATAATCAAGTGAGTGTCAACTGGAATTCATTCATGGTCTTCGGTAAATTCAATTTTTGAACAAAGATAACAAATATGGGCTGACTGGAAATGACAAAAATAATAAATGTAAGCAATCATTGTAAGTTGTACAGTATCTCCAAACACATATGACTCGTCAAAAAGATAGTTAAAACATGATAAAAAAGTAAACCAAATCAAACATTCTATAGTTAATGAAGATGGATAAAAAACGGCAAATAAAAGTTTTTTTTATAGTTCAATAGAAAAACCAAGAAATTGAAACAAAGCGGTATCATAAAAGCCCTTTTCAATTGAGGTTGAGACATCATGTGAATAATGAGTCCAATTCAGCTAACGAAGTGTTTTCAGGGGTTCCAATATCTTGAGTTAAGAAACCGTCTCTTACAGCTTCTAACCATTTGGCAGCAATTGGTGGTTGTGAGCTCATTGACGCCCTTGCTGAACCATCACACCCTGAAACATCAGAACCAGCTGGCGATAATCCTTCTAGCGCAGCAGCATGTAAAGCAGCAGCAGCAGCAGCAGCAGAAGGAGAGGGAGTGACTTGAACCTTAGAGAGCCTTGGAGCAGCAGCAGCTACTGTCAATGTTTGAGCTCTCTTTGAAGATAAATAGGACATTGATTTCGATCTTTTATTTTGTCTAAATGTGACCTTAATATCAGTGACCTCATCTTCATCCTCATCAAAATTATCATAATCTTCTAAATCATAATCAGAAATAACAGGTGAGATTTTAGAGATTGATGAAGGCGATCTTAAAGTCGATCCAAGACCCAAAGATGCAGTAACTGGTGCAGCAGAGTAAGGAATTGATAGTTGAGGTAAATTTAAATCTAGTTGAATATCAGCAAAAGTATGTTTGGTAATACCAAGATCAAATGCAGTAGCACGTCTTTTCATCTCATGACCTGCTGGTAGAGCTGAAGGATCATCATCTATGTTATCAAAAAAGTTTTTCTTATCATCAGATGTATTCGAACTCTCATTTGATTTTTGATTTTCAATAGCAGCTAAAGCATGGACATAATAATCTGGTGTTAATAATCCACGATAAACGTAAACCATTCTTTTTGGAGACGCATCTGCCCATTCTCTTGACAAAGCATAAACCAGAGATTTCTCACCCTTTTCAACTCTTTTGACATAGGCATTTAATTTTGCTGAGACCAAATTTGAAGTTTTCGTTGATAGCTTTGCCATATCCGGATGTCTTTCAATTAGAACATCACAAATCTGTTTGACTGTCATACCATTGCCTTCATCATCTTTATCAAACAAAATCTCAAAAATTGCGAATAGAACATTATCATCTAATGATTTATGTTCTAATGGTCTTGGTCTTTCCCCAGTAACTGGAATTGTCGTTGAAATACCTGTTGCAATTGGAGCTCTCGATGATTGTTTATGCTTTTCTTTCTTCTCACCTTTAACTTTTTCTTTTGTTGTTTTGCCTTGAGATGATGAAACTGATGAGACTGAAGTGGCCGTGGTACTCAATGGTGAGCCTTCTTTGATTTCCTCAGGGCTTGAAGTTGTGCTACTCTCTGGGGTCATCTCCTTGATATTATCCTGTGAAATTTTACTGGAATTCTTACTCAGAGAGAAGTCACCAGCTAAACTCAAACGACGCGGCTTATAAGAAGGTGATGAGGAAGCAGTCTCCGTTACAGGAAATGCAATTGGTCTTCTATTCGCTAATGCCATGTTATGATTCAGTTTATATCCTCAATTATAGAACCTGTTGAAAAACTATCGTAACTGTAGTTTCCAAAGTGAATCAAACTCTTTAGCATGTACTAATTGATATAGGGATCAAGTTGACTTGACAAAAAAAATTAAACAGAGAATTAACTAAAATCTCTGAGACAAATCTGTGTATTCAATAGGATAAATTTATTCAAAAAATAGATTCACAGAAAAAATGCTTTTCTTTTCTAGTCAAAATGTACTTTCAGTTGGAGCTTGTTCCAAAGATCAAAGATATGAAAAAAAAAAAAGACAACAAAAGAGGTAGAAAAAGCCTTTTGCACACTATATGATATTAATTAGTCATTCATTCCTCTTATTTAATATAAAATACTTGATAGATATGAGTTGTTTTCTCGGTGTATTTAGATTTGATGTGTCTATGTGTCATTCTGAAAAATGCAGCTCTCTTAAAGATATGTCAACAGAGCTCAACGGATAGAAAGTGACCGTAACACCCATCAACTTCATATAACTCAAATATTGACACTAATAGTGAACAAAAAAAAATATCCTTACATCTTATTCTAAGATACCTTGGGTTTTGGTAAATCTAAAAAAACCTTTCTAGTTGTGTTTTTATTTGATTTAAAGTGTATAAGTGTGTCTCTACTTTTTCTTGGAAATTTTCAGAGTCGCTTTTTTTTTTTTTATTTTTTTTTGCGTGAAAAATAAGGACCGGTTAAGGCCACGATTTTCTTTTTTTTTTTGGCCTGTTTTTGGAGAGAATCTGAAATAGAGCGGTACGGGAACTATATGGATCAAAATGCTATTTCAATCAAATTGAAATTTAATCATATTTTATAATAACCAGAGATGAAAGTCTTCATTATGGTTAAAAACCCCGAGATTTTATGTTGTCTGTAATAGGGGGAAGCCTCAATTGTTTTTCTTTTTTACTCTGGTTTTCTGGCTTGATTTTGGTATATACAATAAAAAGGCCGCAATCGGCAATATATTCTATATTAGGTAATACGTCTAGCTTTTCTTGCCCCTAGGGGATCTCAAGGAGTCAATATAGAACAATAGTTTATTTCATATTAGAGGATATTTTTGATAGTAAGTAGGTCTATGTTAGAATTTTAGGTCTAATCATCATGCTCTTTTTTAGGGTTTGCAACTTTTTTCTCTAACCCTCTTTACAGAAAAGTGTGTAAATGCATGTTTACGATGTGGTTCTTATCTTGTGTCATCTGTGTGATAAGGATGTTATAGAAAATTAGATGGTGAGTGCCGGTAAACCGTAAAGCAATTTTTCAGATATAGTTTTGTTTATTATTACAGGGGGAAACGAATAAGCGATGTGATTTTGATTATTTTGGCTCTATTGTCAAGCCCAGATGAAATTACTATTGTTCTTAATTTCGTCCCCTTTTTTTTTGTTCCAAGTGTTGACATCTTCTTTAGGCCTATCACAGGTAGAATCTTATGCGTCTCTCTAATTGAGAGTCCCAAAGGGGCGAGTGCCTGTTCCGGATAAAGGTCGGACCCGTATTCGGGATCGGATGTCAGCCCCATAGGAAAATCATGGTTATTCTTCCAAAAGGCAAAAAAAAAAAAAGAGTCGAGTCTCTCACTTTAATTTTTGTGTCATACTGAAATTTACACTAAATGTCGTAAAACCAGAACATCAATGGGCCGTTCGTAGGTCGATATGTCTGAAATCACGTGATTAGGGCTTTTCAATTTTCCCTGAAATATTTACAAGATGCTAATGTTCTCTTAAAGTCTTGCTCCCAGTATTTGTCTTGATAGATTTTTTTTGAATCATCTGGTGGTGAAAACCAGTAGTTTAATGCAATGTGTATTTTGGATTTGGAATCAGAGCCAAACGACGTGACTTCATGAAACCAACCAGCTGGTAAGTATAACATTTGTCCTGGCTCTAAATGTACAGTGGCTCTGGAAGCGTCAAAATATTTTGGCCATTTTAGTTTAACAAGTTTTACGAGCTCGCTTTGTAACTCCTTATCAGATATTTTATCCAGATGTAGAATTGATGCGGGGATTTTGGAGAATGAAGGAGGGTCCTTTTTAATACCATTTGAATCGATGACTTTTTTTTCGAAGCCTCTCAGTTGTTCTTCTTCATTCTCAATTAATTGTATCAGTTCATCTCTGATTTCGGCAGTCAATGAGTCATCATTATCCAGTTTCCATCTTGCAACTTCAGTAATAATAGCACTATCTGATCTCAATGATCGCCAACCAGGGGCTACACTATTATTCTTGTAGTCAATGACACCTGATTTAAAGACCTTATTTATCTCACCTACTGTATACATTTTTTCAGCATCTTTTGGAGAGAATATTGTAAATCTTTTAGATCCTTTCATTGGAATATAGAGATTATCGGCAAAATCATGGTGCAATCCTGAAGATATACCACCGCCAAATATTCTTCTACCAAGTCCAAAATCTTCTTTGGTTTTTTCTAGTGTGAATGCATCATCGTTCTGAGAAGAAGAAGATCCAATCCAAATATTTATTTGCTGTGGTATTAAATTTTTTAGGATTTCTGGTTGTAATGGAAAGTCACCCTCAGAGACAAGAGTTGTAAGTGGCTTCTGGATAAATTCTTGAACTCTTCTTTCAGCTTCTGAAGTGGTTAAAGGGCCACCTTCTAGATCGCTTTCTATAATTTCTTCTGAATCATCTTCATTACCATTAATATCGTCAAAGTCATCATGAATGTCGTTGAAGTCTATAGAATCTGTATCAGAGAAATTATCAGATCCTATTGGAGGTGCAAGCCCTTCTTCATCTTCATCATCTTCCTCTTCATCCTCACTGCCTTTAGACTCATCATTCTCTTCCGTCTCGTCAAGCTTTTTAGTCTCATCAAAGTCATCTTCAGCGTACTGTGTAGTCAGGTAGTATTGATCACCTTCGTTATTCAACTTTTCAATAAATTTGTCAAATGTCATCTTTATCCTTTCTGTACCTGATCCAAACCCACCTTTATATTTCTTTTCAACTAATAACGGTTCCTTGAAATCCAGCTTTTTAACTATAGACTCCTCACTAAAGTCATTTATATCTATACCAGGTATGATACCATGGATTATTACTGGGGTTCTGGTACTGACGTATCTCTTATAGAATGATTCACTATCGATATCTGCTAAGTTTATGGTATCAAGACTAGAAAAATTTGGATAATATCCATCATATTCATTCACAATTCCCTTCACAGCAGATGACTTTTGTCTTTTGATCTTCTTATCATGAACTGCTGTCTTTCTCTTCCCCATACCTGTTGTACCTTAATGTGAAAAGTTTACCTGGAAAGGATTTAAGAAAAGAATTAAATGTGGTGTGACCGAAAATCAGAGATTCCTAAAGGGGAAGGTCAAATTGAGGTTATGAAACCCTGTAATTATTCTAGCTTCAAACAAAGTTCATTTATTAAGCAGCCATAATGTCTTTCAAATGTGATTTCTTTTATCTCTAAGCAAGCAATAAAGTGTTCAAGGTGCGTCTTAAGTTTCTCTTGTAGTTCAATAATGATCAGTACGACTTGTTCAAAACTACATGATAGTAAAGGACAAGAATTTGTCGTAAATAAAAATCAAGGCTTGCAGATGTTGCTTGAAAGATCACCTATGATTTGGGCAGCCTGAAAAGTTTTCAATTCCTTGAGCTTACAATTAGAATTTTACCAAGTAATCCAGTTAGGTTTAAGTTGTATAGCTTAATTTCTGACAAATAAACTTTAATGAATTTCTTATAAAGAACTATTAGCTAATCAGTCTAAAAGGTGGGTTTAGAAATGGCTTCAGGCACTGGATTACGAATTAAAAGCATAAACTTTTGATATTATTAAATGTTATACAAGTGAGCCTCAAACCAGCTGAGATAGCATAAGCTTGTTAATTCATAAAAAATAATATCAATCAACTGATAAAAATGAAGAAATTCAGGTAAACTCGCAGGTTCATGTTCTTGAAACCCCAAAACACACAATATAAAAAAATAAAATATCCAAAAATATATATATATCGGAGTATATATGATTTTTTTTTGATCATTAACACCTTCTCAGTTACCCAGTGATCTCTTTCTCGTACCGTTAGATCTCAAGTTCTCATGAAGATCCAGTTGATAACGTTGAGGTGCATGTATCTTTAATTCATGTAATGGAACTGAGTACTGTTGAGAATCAAAAGGAGGAAGTTTGAAAATCCTTTGATTGACCCGATCGTTATTAACGCCAGCGTTATGGTCAACAGGAGAGGCAGAACATGAATTTGGAGGTGTCATCAACGTTATTTCGGTCCTTTTCGATGACTGTGAGAATTCAGAGCTTTCAGAAGTTGAGGTAGTGCGTGAAGAAACAGGAGTGGAATAATAAGATGGAGTAGATGGGTAATAAACTGAATTCAAACGTTTGATCTCGTTAGAATATTGAAAAATTGGATGTAAAATCTGGTTTGATCTCACTTCTAATTTATTAAAATATTTTGTCTTGAATGAAGCTGGCAATGATGAAGTGTCCGACAGTATTGTAATAATTATACTTATTAATCTATCCAATTTTTCATTATTGTTTGTCGATGATAAATAATGAATAAAAGATCCCTCATTTGAAAAAACCAAAGAGTTGGTCATTATTAAAACAGAGGCAATTGCAATTTGAGAAATCGAATGATTGAAAGTTACTTTTGTATGAAATTGCATCAACTGACATATAAAATTTGCGCCGTATTTTATGTTATTTATATTTTCAGTTGAATCGTTGATTAATTTTTCTCTAAGCATTAAATCAATGAATGAATCGTGATTTGGTGATCCAATTTCCCAATTTAATGATTTCAGGATATGACATTCCATCTCAATGAATAAATTTTTTGAGTAACAATTGCAACAAGTTGCCCTTAAAAAATCAACTGATGGAATCTTATGTTTTGAATCAGAATACTTTGATGCCAACCATAAAGCAGTTAGACCTAGTAATTGAAAATGATCCTTTCTAACAATTCTTAAAGAACAATAACGATCAATTATATTAATCATTAAAAAGAAAGTTGAATTGGATAATTTTAATCTATTGTGAACATCCATTAAAAAATCAAATAGAATTGGTCTCATTGCGATATTTATCTGAGGTTGAGAATTTATCAATTCAGGTGACATTTTAGTAGTTTCCTCTAGAGTAGAAAGATGTTGAAAAATTTCATTACTATAAGTTTGAATACAACGATTTTGTGCACATTGTTCCATATTCTTAACTCTCGGATTCGAAGCTGCAATTCTTGATACAGTCCTTCTTTTTAATGCCATTGGAGTTATTTTTCCCACGTTTGACATGATGATGCTATTATTTTTGATATATATGAATAATGAAGATGGAAAAAATTTTTTTTTTTTTAATATATAGTCTAGTAACTTCTAATGATTGTATATGTATGAGAAATGATAGCAGATCATGCACTGGGAATCTTTAAATGGTAAGCAAATGTGAATAAAAAAAATGTAGATAGAAAAGACTGAATAGCAAAAAATGGCGAAGGAAAAGGTAATACTCTTTCTTAGATGACAATTATAGGCTAATAACTTAATAGTAACCTTTGTAACCCAGAATTGAGAGTACTATATATAAAATGAGTAAAGGAGGATTATTATAAAAAAGGTTGGAGCTATATAATAGTCTCTGTCCTTCAATATTTGATGAACTAAATCAGTTATAAAAGGGGGAATTGGATATATTTATAAATCCAATCTAGATATACCCTAACTGTGTGAATTGGCAGTCCCTATTCCCAGGACAAAAAGAAAAAAAAAAAATAACAACGCAGAGACTCGACAAAAGTTTTAAGTCTGGAAGTCGCCTTGAACAAATAGGACACCTTTTCATAGAAGACTGCAAACAAACGTATATAAATGCGTCAAGCTTGACCCAGTGGGTCTAGTGGAGACTCAGAAGACAGAGTTTGATTAGCAAAACCAATTTGCAGATCTTCTCACTGAAAGAAAGAACACAGTGTTTCTACAGTCTACATCATTTATAATATCTTTTGCTTAAACTTTGAATTTCAACTGATATGCAACAGTGAAATGTTGTTTCGGATAATTCTCAATGCAATGAAAAGTTCTTCGAGCTTTTTATATTCGAGAGACAGAGCCCTATATGAGGGCAGAGTAATATGTTACACAGTTAAAAATAAAATAGATTAAATATAGTATCGGCAGGCTTATATAATCAAGGAGATTTGGATATATGGCCAATTCAGGAATAAACAGCAAGGTAGCTGCTAGCCTTTAATGAGTTGTCGGAGATGAGAAGTGTATATACCCCAGCTAATGTTATTAATATTTGATGTTCCAAGATCTTAGCAACCTTAACTTTATTAATTTGTTTTATAGGTAACCCGTAACTTTATATTGGGAATGGTAAAACCCTGGAAAGAAATACTATCTCATCAACCGATCTTTGATAAGCCATCACAGTTTGTCAAGCTCCGCGTTACCGCTGTTCAGAAACCGGTTATTTGACAGTCTCTAAAGCTCAAATAATAGTAGTGCTGGGTATCACCGTTAAGGGATCAGATTATGAGAAGTGCTATTATTAATGATTAAAAAGCTGCTAACTTTAACGAGCACACGATAGTTCTTCTCTTGTTTAGTGATGTACATCTGTAGTCCTAATAACCAATTTAGAGTTTATCAACTGTTTCTTGTGTTAAAAGGAACCTCAGAGTTGATTCCTTTTTTGATCTGAGTCGTAAAACATGCGGGATCATTGATGTTCTCTACCCTGATGTAAAAAAAAAAAGTGAGCCGGTTAAGATTAGCTCAAATGACTGGAAAAGTGCCTAGACTTTCTCACAATTCATGCCAAATTTTCTCCAGGATCGGAATTACTGAATGTTCAAAAGATAGTGGCAGTTTAATTTACTATGCTAGCCTCATTTTCTTTTTCTTGCACTGGGTCATTTTGATTCTTCATTACGCACACAAGTGCAAGTCTGAGTTCAAGTTGAGACGCGCACAGAGTAAAAATTAACAAGATTGCATACAAAGGAATATCAGATCATCCTTTCAAAGTGTCTAAGGACAACTCAATTAAGTTACAAAAGGATGTTAGTGACGGCTGGAAGAGTTGAGGAGAAGAATCTTTATTTGATTACTAAGTTTGTCTAGTTCCATATCATTTATAACTTATCTTGAATCAATATAGGCTTAGTCTCTACCTGCACATATTGTTAAGTCACAGAGACTAAGGCATAGCAGACTATGGGTCTTGATAAAGACTGAACTTGTGATTAGGAACCCAGAAAATGTCTACACTATACACATTTTTAACGCAGTCTGTTTAGCTGTACCTAAGTCTAGGATAAAATGCTACACTACGACAAAATACGATGTGTTTGCTAAAACCCCCAGAAAATCTTTAAAAAATCTTAAAAATTAAAACCTTTATGAGTTATATAACATTTAGATTGATTGAGTTCTTTTTTCACGTTCTTAAGGGGAGATGACTTAGTTTAATTGAAATTAGACTCTTGAATGATACTGATTAAATAAACCCCTTTTCTTTAACACAGACTACTTAAAACCCAGGGCAGAGAAGCTAACTTTCGAGACTGCGTTGTTGTGTTAATAATGGGTAGAGCACAGAGAGGATCATATAGTTCTACTTTGTCTGAACATATTTCAGGTGCTTCAGTAGCAAAATCAAAACTCTAGCGCCAAACGGCATGAGACTTTGGTTTGTAGACTTTCGAGACTTAACGATTTCGGCACAAAATCTATAGCGAATTTTTAAATTACCTGCATATTACATATTTCGCTCTCTTGTTTGAAACAAGCTAGTATACATTCAAAGCTGGAAACGCCACCAAGACCTTCTGATTCCATAGAGGCAGCCATTAAGATTAGAAGCTTGTTGCTGTAACTTTATCTTATAATGATTTCCTTCCCCAAAATATGTTAGCGGCAATCAAACCAGATGTAATCAGTTCCTTTTTTAGATTTTTAATTTTAGGCCATGTGCTCCGTTTTCTGATCTGATCATTTGAAAATTTTTGTCTGTTGTTCTAACAACAATATGTGCCTTGGTTCTTGTTCGCAAAAAAAAACTTTTATAAAGGGCCTACCTACACGTATACATTCCTTATTGGCCAGTAAATAACAACTCAATTTCAACTCTCTTTAGAAATCATACAGAAAACCTAGACTACGTGCATATACTTCAGACATTTCACAGAAACTCAAAATGAAGACTGAGAAAACATTACTTTATAAATTTCTTGGGGGACTCCGAATTTAACCAAAATTAGGAAAAACTCAACTTGTACATTTAACTGCTTAAATAGCACACAGCTGTAAAGCCATTTACAATACGCTCTTATAATCTTTTTTTCAAATAAGACCGCCTTTTATACAACATCGCACTCGCTTATTTTATCAATTTTTCAATTATTTATTTAGATTAATTTGATCGATACTCATTAAGATGGATAATTTTTGATTCTAGTGAAGTTAAAGTTGGTGCCTCAATCGTTCACAGAAACCTTAACCAGATCTTTAAAAGCACGACTTACATAATTCATTTTTTATTTTCCTCAACAGCTTCAATATGTGAATTTCTTATTCCTGATCCAAATTTTTTTTGTCATAAGACATAAATAGACATTAATAAGTGAACTAGATTGATAGGTAATGTATAACAACTAATATGGCGTCTAACTGTGAAATTTGAAATGTCTCAATTGAAGGCACGTTGTACATTCTTCAATAACTTTACCTCAGCATTCAAGAGTATATTGTGTTCTAGTTTCAGCCAAAATTTGTTTCTCTCTAAATGTTATTGCCTAATCTGAAATAGCATTTGTTTTGTAAATCATGAGGTGGAATTGAACCCTGAGTACTTGCACGTCACCTGATAAATGGCTATTTAGTAGCTAATCGTTTAGGCAAAATGTCTACCTGATTTCTGCCAGAGCTGATAGCAGCAGCATTTTCTAAAAAGCCCTTGCATCACCAGTTTCATTCTTATTACGAATAGAATCTATCAAATCATTTCAAATTCTCTGGCCCTGATTAATTCATGTATGTCTGTAAAGGAGTTTTCTTTCTAGGGTTGATAACGTAAGCTGTTCTAAATATTTATGAGCTAAGTGAAATTCGGTGATCCATAGGAGCAATAGATTTGAATTACTTGTACTTACGCCTGGACACTCAGAACTTATATCGAAGAAACTCTGCTATATGATAGTAATAACTTTTCATTTACTTTTCATTTAAAAAATGTTAGTGACTAATCAATGTTATATAGATATCAGTAGTTAATTTTTAACTTTAATCGACCGCGCTAGTAAGGTCTAGTCAGTTGAATATTTTATCAAGACCTCACTTAGAATGGGTTTATCTTTTCTACTTGTTTACATATTTTCTGATATGATGAGGTTAATCGATTGTTTAGCTCTATAATGATAGAGCTTTTACTCGATATTAAGAACTAAACGACTTGATCCTTCGTTCAATCAGTCTGAAAATTTAAAATAATGTAATTGATCTACAAGGATTGTACCTAATTGTGACTATCCTGCTACTTCTAGTGTCCATCTATCAGACATTGATGTTAAGCAGAGAGTCTAATGTTAGATGATGGATGTAGTATAAACTAAAGTGGAAAAAGAAACTTCTCTCGGGCTCGGTATCGAGAGTGTACAGATCTAAACTTTTGAGTTCTCATATGAATTTAGAGCCAGACTAACAATACATAGCAATGGATTGGACTCACCAGGTTAAAAAAAATTAAGCTGAGGCTAGAGAAATAAGGCTGTTACGAGTGTAGACAAGACACAAGTTCGTAGAAAGATTTAACTCTCAACACTTAAATTGCCTACCCGGCAAGGAATCCTTTAACCGAGATAATCTGACAGAGGCTAGGATGTATTGCTTTCACCACTTATAACAGTTAGCTTTTAGAGAAAACAGAGTATTACTCAAACAGAGCTTAATCTTAAGTGGTGTTTTCTGGGAGAACTTGCTCGTTTGACATCAACATACCTGTATGCCTGTTTATTTTCAAATTCAATTTAACCTTCACCTCCTCTCTCCAGTCTGGGGACTATAGTCTAAGAAAATCCTGGCCAAAAAAAAAAAAAGCCAAAAAAAAAATCTGGGTGTAGATTGTTATATTTTTACTCCGACGAGATTTTCAACCCCCTAATAAAATAATAAAAAAACGGACGTGCAATAAAGAGTTTCGTATCTTTCCACCCTAATCCCAACTTGGATCAAGTCTGAAATATACTTTTCAGCAATGTTCATTCTTACCTTGTTTTACATCAAAGTTTTTTGCTAAAATAGATATCTATTTAAGTTAGATCAATAATACGCAGCGCTAATTTTAAATAATAACCCCCTTGTTCTAGAGAGGCAGGTTATTGCATCACTTTTAAATGGACGAGCAATATACGATATATTTATCCTCAGCACACAAAAAATCTTATTAGTATTCATGTAATGCCTCATAAATGTCCAAGAGCACTTAACTTCTTGCAGAGCTTTTATGTTTAATGATCTTGTATCGATTTGAGACAATGCGGGAGAGAATGAACCAAAAAAAGAAATAGCCTTTTGAAGATCGTAATAAAGATCTCTAGAATTACCTCTTTCGGAAATTAAAATTGACCTTGCATCTGTCAAAACGTTAGGGCGGAGAAGTTAACAAATTATCAACTATTAAGACAAATTTTATTGTATTCAAGATGAAAAAATGCAGTGGCAGCCAAAGAATAAGAATTAAATAATCTTCACTGTATTAGGCTTCTTAGTTTAAAATACAATCTAGCGCGAACTCTGAAGTTAGTGGAGGTCGGGTCATATACATATCTTTTTTATCTTGAAAAAAATGGTTGTAGGGGTTATGAGAGAAGAGACTTAAGTATAATATCAGAATCCCTTTGATGCCTCAATTGAAAAATATATGTATTTCTTTCTTATCCAACGAAAATGTCCTAGATACTGCTGTTGAAAGACCTCAGACTTTTTTTTAATATACATCTCTCTCTTTTCTTTCTCAATGGAATGCGTCTTTTTTCTTCATGTCCGGGTAGGTTCTTTAAGCGTGCACTAACGCAGGATCAGAAAGAAGATTGATTCAGATCAAGGTTTACGGTTTGAATTTGTTGCAAAGACTTCCCTTGAAAGTAAGCTAATAATAATCAAGCTCCCTGCACTTTAATCTTAAAGCTTTTTGCTAAATTACAAATAGGTAATGTGACTTTTTTTTTGGCCGAAAGAAAAAAAAACTTTTCCTCTATCTAAATTACCATATAAATAAAGTTTAGTAATAAAGAGGAAGTATCCGCTTAACGAGATGGGTTAATAAGGGATTGAGTTTTTTCATTTTTGAAAAAACAAAACATCCCTTAGCTGAATCTTAATTCTCAATCGTACAGATCCTGTTATAGTATCTATAATCGACAGGTCAGGGATTAAGGAGCATTTTAGTTGATAACCATGTCCGCTCTTTTTACTTTTGAATGGTAAGTGATCTCTGTTATTGAAGCGGTTTGATCCATTATTAATAGCGATAAATTTTTAGGCCAACAGCTGTTAATAACTCTGTTTATGTGACTGGCACGTTTGATAATTGGTCTAAATCTACGCGCTTAAGAAAAAATAGGAATGGGAACTATTCAGTTACTGTTGAGGTTCCCAAGGAGAAGATAATATTCAAGTACATTGTGGACGGCGATTGGCATACTGCACCTAATTTTAAAACGGAACGAGACTCTACAGGGTTTGAGAATAACGTTATATATCCTGAAGACCTAAATAGCTATAATAATGATTTGGTATCTACAATAACAGATAATCTTTCATCTTTTGATAACTTATCACCTCCAATAATGTCAACTCAAGGCCCAGTAAATTACAAGTCTGATACTGAAAGTAGTGCGTTCACTAATGTTTCGGTTGGTGATATTAGTTCGTTTAACGAATCTGAAGCTGATCACCGTGTCATCAATGAGTTTGATCTCAATGGTGATGATGAGAGTTTCAAGTCTTATGATAGTGATGATCTCATTGCCAGTGCACAAGGAACGATATCAGCAACTGATGGGGTGACTACTGAAGACAACTTGGTTAATCTACAAGAGGGAAATAGACAAATTCGCTATTATACAAGTATGTCACTTTTATCAAAGTTCACGAGATACTTCAAATAATTAACAATATCGCTATAAAGTTTATTTTTTTTTTTTCTTTTCATCATAAAGCCCTTATTTTCAACATCATTATCCTTTCCGTGCTATCATATTAATTCTTTTTTTATTAGAATCAAAATGTTTTTTTGCGTTGTTCATTCCTTTAAAAGAGGGCAACTGAGAACTATCCGGTTACCGTTTTGGCTGTAGTTTATGCTTTCTGTAATAAAAAAAAAAAATATTAAATCTAGGTGCCCCTTTTGTAGCTATCAAAGAATAATCATGGTCTGTTGGTTCTTATCCCAATGCGTTCTTCTTTAGTTTTTAATCTCTGTAATCTCTGTGATGCAGAAGAATCCTGTGAACCAGCAGAATTTTGATTAAAAGCTTTAACAGCATTCTGCATATTTCCCTGTTTGGATCTCTCATCATCATAATTTAAAACATCTTCTGGCGTCAATTTTATAGTCGTTGCTGGTCTTCTAATCATCTTTGTTTTGGGTTGAGTTCAATTTGCGAGTTCGCGTAATGAAATACATTTATTGATCAGCAGGGTAATAACTAGTTTCTTGTAACAGTTTCTAATTTTTCCAAATCTTAATGCATTGACACATCAATTCTCTAGTTTAAGAGTTTTAAACAAAGAAAGTTGTAAAGTTTTTATTGATGTTTGATTTTTTCGATAAAACAGAAAGATTCCTCTCAAAAATTTTATGGTACTTTGAAGCCAAAATCAATTAGTATTTGAGGTCTCGGATATGAGTATCGAAGAGATCTTAGGTCTAGCGACTGAGGATAATACTCGTCGAATCTGTCGAGGTGGAGGTACCGATGTTGATCCTTTGTTTTATCCATGTAAATTCAGAGGATCAATCAAGTACATACATCAAGGGTGCTTAGAAGAATGGCTGAAGCATTCAGGTTGTGATGCTTGTTGTGATATTTGTCATGAAAAATATAAATTTACAACTCTTTACCAAGAAGATAACCTGATAGAGTTTCAATTAAATTAATTTTGATAAAAATCAGAAGTCTAAGCTTACAGTTGTTCAAATACTCTTTGGCTATTGGTCTTATATTTGGATGTGGTTTACATGAAGACTCAGATCCCGATCTTCTTCCACTTAATAATGAAGACAGCTCTGATGAGAGTGAATTAGAGATTGATAATGAGCGTGATATTGAACTAGATGGCTTCAACCATGTCGATCCCCATGATAAAGCAGAAATTCACGACCTTCAACTAAACAGAGATAGAAGAAATATTGACAAAAGAAGACTCCAGAACGTTGGAAGATTTGTTGAAATACTTACAAACGACCAGCCAGTAAATAATGTTTCTGATTTTCCAAATATTCCAAATACTGAAAAAGTTGAAGCATTTCCCACATTTCCTGCTCCAATCCATCCTATTATCAATTAACCACTAGTTCAACCGCAGAGACAACAAACTATAGCACAGGAAGCTAATGGTGCAGTTAATTTTGAGGATGTTCTATTGTAACTACCAATTCATATATTTATTGCCGCGGCAGATATATTACTAGTTATATATTTGACTGTTGCTTATTTCATGCCAGCATTAATTGGTACTTTAGTTTTTCAATCATCTGCATTCATCTTTAATTTAATATCAATATCGCCTACTAAGTTCTCAATTCATTCGAAATTGCAACCACTTTTAAATATTACTAGTAGCTGGCTTTCAAGTGCTAGAAATTTAAATCCTAGTTTTGATATATTCCTTAATGACTATTTGATTGAACCATTATGGAGTTCTTTAACTAACATTTATGAACAGAAAGTTCCACTAACCAAAGCGGAAAGATAATTCCCCTTGGTATATTCTATAGTTTGTTTTATTCTGGAATACTGATTTTTATAAAACTCAAAACTTCAGCGCATTCAGATGCAAATCCATTGAAAAGATTCCAAAGAAGAGTGTTTGTCATATTATTTGATCTCATTTCAACTTTGGAAGTGTTTTTGATCATTACTATTGAACTTTTACTTTTCCCAACATTCTGTGGATTATTATTAGAATTCGTTCTATCTTCTCTATTAAGTACTGACTCAAAACTCGCTCTAAACAAAATATCGTTTATGAAATCGGTTTGGGCCTTTAGAGGTATCACCAACTAGATGATTGGAACGATTTATATGTGCGTGTTTGCTTTGTTTGTTGGTAGGACCAGAAAATTCATTCTAAGACCAGGTGTTCTATTATTTATTAGATCTCCTGAAAATTCAAACGCCCGTTTAGTTCATAATGCTTTAGTACGTCCTATTTCACTGCAAATTTCAAGAATTGGATTATCCTGCCTTGTGTATACATTGTTCATCTTCATTGGATTTAGTTTTGTTTCTTATGGTGCCAAAGCTGCAGAATCACCACTTTTACCAGTTTACTTAGGATCGTTCACTAACACTCCTTTTTTTTTCAGGTTATGTCTGTTCTAAGATATACATTTGGAAAAAATATATCAGACAGTATTGGACTCGTGCTTTCAAAGTTTCAAGCGCTAAAACACGCTTATCCTCATTTATTTTAGGCAAGCATATTTTAAAAGAAAGAGGACTTGTTGTTTATAAATATTTAAAAGCTAGAATAGAAGGCATCAAACCGGATTATTCTCAACCAAAAACAAGCGCAGAAGCGAAAGAATTATTTCAAACTACTAATACTAGAGCTTTCTTTATTCCTGATGGTGATTTAATTAGAGCACCTAAAAATGATACTGTCTCGAGAAAGTTTGTTAGAACATTATTTATACCAGTTACCAAGGATGATGTTCCGTTAAAATCAGAACGATAGGTAAGAGAGAAGGAAAAATATCCATTAGATGAATTTGATGACACTGAAGATTAAATCACAACAACGAATGAATATGAAATGGTTTACAGAACCCCATATTTTGGTGCTCGAATAATTACTTCTATAACGATGTTATTGATATACTCTGTTATTTTAAATGGTGGTATCACGATATTATCGAATTTTATTGGCAGGCCCTTTAACTTAACGAAAACTATTGTCTTTAGAAAATTAATGGGCCCAGAATATTTGGCTTTAAATCCCTTTCATTTTATGATGATGGACTCGATTATCATTCTATAAGAGTCGGCTCTGTTTCTATATTAATCGGATTGAATTTAATTATTTTCGGTTTACAGAAATATGATGATTATATAGTTGAGAGACATTTGCAAGTTGAAGAAGATGAAATCGAAGAAAATCTAGATCAAGGGAGTGAATTTTGGGGCAACATTACTGCAAAGGCAAAAGATTTAGAATGGATAATGCTTGGTATATCGAATGGACTATGTTTTCTCAAATGGCGTCGTTATAATCTTGAATATGGGATAAGTACACCATATAAATATTACAAAGGTGTTGATGATAATGATTTCTTATATATTGATTACATTGCTCCATTGTACTCGTTACTTTGAAGTCTGACTTTCAAGTTTATATGGAGCAGAATTTCCTGAGAATTTTAGGTATTCGGCTTATCCCACATTCAGAAGATATTAAATTCTTCAGAAAGAATATAAGGAATTTTGCAAGTACCTACTTGATTATCATTATTTTGAGGATAGGGGTTGCCTTATATGAATATAGTACGCATCCTACTAGATATACAAGTCTGACTGCTGCGTTACACTATGTTATCGTTCAGCAAGCTGTACACAAAAGTCTATTGATATATATTCAACTAGCCGTTTTATTTTTGGTCTTTTTTTATCATACAGCTGTCAAAACTCGTGAATTCCTGGCAAAAGTTAGTGCAGAAGTTAAGGACCAATATTATTGCAAGGGAAAGACATTAGAGAATACCACAGATCGACTAGAAGATCAAGTTATAGTTGAATGAATGCAATAACTATTTTGAGAGAGTCGTAGTCATCTTTTGGTTAAGTAGCGATGTGGGTGCTCCGGCTCTAGAAAAAAAAAAAAGTGGAAAAAAAGTGTTAGAGACAGCTCTTCGACGAAAGGCAAGTGAAGTTTCAATACTTTTTATTTTATAGAGTAAAGCTGTGTTTGCCATGTTGCGGAATATAAATAGCTCGAAGAGGGTTATTGTAAGACAACTTCACTCTTCGTTATTTTTAAGAAATGCCCCACCGAAATCACCTTTACAGATTTTCACAGAGACATTTAGACAAGAGTGGAAGAAATCTAAAGAGTTACAAGATGGGATAAAAGCTCTACAAGATGAAACAGGTAAAATCGGTGAATCAGATGCGTATAAGAAGGCTAAGGAGGCTTATGAAAAGGCACAAAAATCTAGTACAATTGTAGGAAGAACAATTAAAGAAACTGGAGAAGTTATTGAAAAAGTTGCAGTTACGGCATGGGATTCCAAAGCTGGTAAATATACGAGAGAAACTATTACTCGTACTGCTGATACTGTCGATAAAGTTATTGAGCCTGTTAGACATACCAAGATATATAAAGATGTTTCTGAAGTTTTGGATGACGGTTCAGCTTCAAGTTACGGTGGATTTGAATCTAAAGAACAGAGAAGAATAAGAAGAGAAAAGGAATTAGCCTCTGGCAAAAGAGCAAAAGCTGTTAAATCAAATGATGAAGCAGGTTCAGCGTTAGTTGCAACTGATATTGAACCAACTGGGGAATCTTTGGGCAAAAAAATTGAAGAATTTCAAACCAATACCACAGTAGGTCGTAAATTATCCGACTTTAAATTAAAGTATTGGGATGATTCTGAAAATCCATTAATTTCTACAATTAGAACTATTTTTGAAAAAATTGGTGGATTATTCGCTGAAACTGAATCTGCTCAAGTAATTAGGTTATTTAAACAAATTGATCCAAATTTCAACACTGAGGATTTTACAAAACAGTTACGTGAATATATCATTCCAGAGATTTTAGATGCTTATGTTAAAGGTGAAGAAAAAGTTTTAAAGACATGGTTTTCTGAGGCTCCATATAATGTTTACAGTGCCCAGCAAAAAGTATTTAGAGAACAAGAGTTATTCGCAGATGGGAGAATCTTAGATATTAGAGGAGTCGAGATTGTTAGCGCAAAATTATTACCTTCAAACATTCCTGTTTTAGTCGTTGGTTGTAGAGCCCAAGAAATTCATATCTATAGAAAGGCTAAAACTGGTGAAATAGCAGCTGGTTCAGAATCTAATATCCAAATGAGTTCTTATGCAATGGTTTTAACAAGAATTTCTGAGAACGTTGATGACAAAGAAACTGAAGGTTGGAAAGTTCTGGAGTTTGTTAGAGGTGGTTCAAGACCATTTAATTGATTGTAATAGTAAAAAAAATTCCTTTGTATATAGATTGCATGAATTAACAACCTCTCGAGAAGATTGGATAAGTAATCATAATTTTGAAGAAAAAATACAACATTTAATCACTCTTTATTAAACTTCCTCTTCTTAAACTGTACAGGCTTTTCGTCATCTGAATCACTTAAAGTAATAGTTTTCTTAGAGTTTAGATCCCAATTTTTGACTTCATTATAACCTTTTGGCTTTGATTCCTTCCTTTCACTTTTAAGTGAAACATCCTCTGTAACTGTTGTTAATCTAACTGGCTCAACAGCTTCCCAATCACCAATGACAGGTTCTGGCAACTCTGGCACTTCTGGCACTTCCTTCTTTTCTTTTCTGAAAACGGGCTTGGTTATCACAGGGGATTTTATACCAAGTTCCTTCTGTATCACCTTTAACTCTTTAGCGGCTGATAGCTTAATTTTAGCCTCTTCTTTATTCTTCTGATGTAGTTTAAATATTGACTTTGATACATTATTTTTATGCCTCTGAGAGTCTTCATGATGTCTTCTTGCAATCTTATTCTCATCTATGAACTATCGAACTTAGTGGATGGTCTCTTCATAGATAAAGCTTCTACTTACAACTTGACATTGCTTGCACCAATATCTTGCCATTATCTAATGCTGTTTTTTTAGTGTCAAGTCAGAGGAAAAAAGTGAGAAATTTCAATCTTTTGACTTCTTCAAAAAAAAGCCCTGAATTTGAGAATTCTTTATCAAAGAAGTGATGAGTTTGAATGAAAGAATTGGGACTGCAAAGTCCAATGTGAATCCATTGCTTGCTCGGTTGGATGTCAAACCAGATTCCAAAAAAGTTAATCCATTATTAGCAGCTTTACAACCAGATAAACACGACAAACAAAAGAAGAAGAAGCAGGCTACAAAAGTTGAGAATCCCTTGGCTCAAAGAATAAGGAGTAAGAATTCTAAAATTAACAAACCTAATGGTCCAAAAGAGCTTAAAATTAAAAATGTCTCGATTCGACCATTTCTTAAAATAAGAAATTTGGCAATTGGTACTTCCTCGAATGACTTAAAGAGTGTATTGGGGTCAATTGGTCCAATAAAATCGATAAAAGTTAAAGATTTACCTTCAGGTTCAACTTTAGGCGAAGTAATATTTAAAGATGATAATCACTTAAAGTTGGCTATAAAGAAACTAAACGGAGTAATTGCTGATGGAAGAAAGCTCCAAGCTGAATTAAGTGTAAAGACTGAAATTCAATAATAGGACCCTTTTCCTAATGAGGTTATATACTTTCTACTGTGGATTGAAAAGGTCAGACACGATTAAATTTGGCACATAGCAATCATTGTGGGTTTTTACAATTTATCTCGTGTTTATATAAAAATGAAAGTTTCTGCCCTCTTCTGTAGTCAATTTTAATAATTTGAAACAACAAAATGGCTAATAATTCAATTTTAACACATAGGGTCGTTACTACCTTGTCACTGGTGCTTGCTATTTACGGTAATTTTAGATATGCTCTAGGAAGAGCACCTGTTGAAAAAGACCCGGAAGATGATCCTTTCTTTAAGGTTGGTTTCACCCCTTTTACTGGTAATATTTTAATCATTTTATTATATTGGGGAGGTTTAAACATATTGCAAGTTTCCTTTGTTGCTCAATATTTCTTTCCAGAACCAACAGCTGATGAAAGAGCTGGTACTGCTATCGGTAATATCTTGGGCAGAGGTTCAGAATCCCGTCTCAAGCTATCAAGCTCAGTAGGTTGGTTTTTCACTGTTTTCAACCTGTTACATTTTGCCTGGACATTATTGTTTGTAAATGGCCATTACGTCTGGAGTGAAATCATTATAATTTTGAATTTTTTCAACATTATTACTTTATACCATACCCAGAAGACATATAACTTAAAAAACTGGACTAATTATTTCTTGGTGCATCTACCGGCTACTGCATTACCATTCAGTTGGTTATTGTACGCATTGTTTTGGAACGGTGCTGTTGCAGTTGGTTCACAAAGCCTAGCAGCCCGTATAGTTGCCAACATTTTCATCTGGGATTTCCTTTTAGTGCCAGCTTTCAACCTGATTATTTATCGTGATTGGGCCGTTGGTCTTAGTTCCTCTATCTTGGTACTTGCCTTAGGTTTCGGTCAACTCTTTACAAAAGTGTTTGCTCTCCAATGGATCTTTGCCTTTATTATATCCGGTTTATTGTTCTTGGGTTCAGTTGCTGTCCTAAGTGGTAACATTAAAGACAAGAATATCATTAGTAATGATACTGAAAATGCCCCATTAATCAACAATTAGGCATGCAAGGAGAAAACAACCATAATACAAAAAATATGTTTGATGCTGTAAACTTGTAAGGTCAATCCGTTTTTGGTGGTCCGGTCCACATGGTCTAACCATCTTTCCAGTTAACTGCTGTCTTAATGATGCCTTAGGCGTATCATGAGCTATTGAAAGATAATTCAGTAATGGTGGATGTCCCAAGGCTGAATCATAACTATCTCTATGGACATTCGTCATCCACTCACTAGAAATAATTAGTATATATCAAATATATTGAAATTAAACTACTTACTGTTTAGTAGTATCACTATCACCAAGTCCAATATGACGACTCTTGAGCTGTTCATAGACCTGTTGTTCTCTCACATTGTCAGCCCTAAAAATTAGTAATCCATCAAACGATAAACCATTAACTCACCATTCTAGTGTTTTCTTCTTTGGAATCTTCTACCTCTTCTCTATTTTTTTTTTTCTTCTGAAAAATTCAACAATCGCTCCCAACCTGAAAATTTGGAAAGAACTTAACAAACTACTCTTTGTAGGCAACTGAATGACAATGTCTGGACAAGCTACTCCTTCTGAAGTAATAGAGGGCGGTGTACCAGAGTCTCAAGATAAAGAGATGAAAGAAGATGTTGATGAGGAACAACTTCTGCACGAGAAGAGAATTGAGTTGTTGAAATCAATTAACGGTGAGCAGCCGAGTTACAAATGGAGTCAACTAACAGATGTCGTTGTTGAAGATGTTGACAAGTCGCTCGATAGGTTTCGTGCTCCTAGTGACAGTGATACAGTTGATGCTATATTTTATGAAGTTATATACTCAGCCAAATATTTTCCTGACAGAATATCAGTTGAAAAACTTGCATCTATTTTAAGTGCAGTTTCGGATTCAAGTGATGATAGTAGTTTCTTCTTCAGATTCTTATCTATATTCAATACTTTCAGAGTTGATGATAACTTAACCAGGTTGATCAAGGCTTTCCAAACATTGCCTTCGATGGATTTAGCTAAATTTCTAACAGATGACAACTTGATAAGATCCTTATCTATTATAAAGGATTATGATCGCAATAAGAATGAGTATTTATTGAATAACTTTGTTGACCAAAAAAAATACAACTTGCTAAATGAATCAAATGAAGGTTTTGCTAAGGTTATAGTTTTGGTTAATGAGGCTATAGAGGCCGATGATTCCTTTTTTCAGGTGAAATATATCAATAGGTCTATTGCAAGACTAATAGGTCATTTTAGTCTCGATCCTTTGAAAGTTTTAGATGTCTTATTCGATATTTTTATCTCTAATATTACCAAAAATTATAGATTTATATTAGACCTTTTAAGACTCTCACAATGGTGGCCTAGGATTCAAGGTGATATCTCTTCTTTGGAAACACTTGATAAAGGTGGTAATGACCTTGCTGCTATGTTACTAGGTGCTAGATTCAAACGTTTACTCGAATCTGAGAAGTCAAACGCTGATTATTTTTACTTATTCGTCACTATATTAATTAAAGAAGGGTTCGTCTCGTTTGGATCTATCCTAAAATATGTTGGTCCCGATGAAGATATCATGGGAAAATTAGCTGATGAGGTTGCAAAATCTATTGATGATGAAATATTTAAGGCCTCTGCTAATGCGCTAGCTTTAAGTGGTCCATTAGTTGATGATGATGATCAAGCAAATGATAAACCAGCCTTGACAGTGGAAAAGAAGGAAACAAAATCACAAGATCTTAAAGAATTTAATCAAAAATTACAGCTAGTAAAAGTCTTACTAACAAATGGTCTATATTGGCCATCAGTTTTTTTACTTACAAAATACCCTCATTTAGCATTTGCTGATGATGAAGTCCCTCTCTTAGTTTTAAGATTATTTAATGTCATTATACAACCATTAAAAGAAAATTTGAGAATCCTAAATAATGAACAAATATTAGAACTTCAAACACAAAAAAAAGTTGCTTATTTGAGTAAAACTTCAACGGATTCGATAGAATATGATATACAGAAGAAGAAAACACTTGACGTCATTAACCCTTTGAAAAAAATAGATGGTAATGTTGAATCAATTTACTTCTATCGGGAATGGATTCGCGATTTACCAAAGGCTCAAACATATGATGATCTTTTCCTCTATTCAAATCAAATATTACAGTCTATCGGTGCAAAGCTTGGATTAGATTTGTCCTTGGTTACTTATTTATCAAGATTTGGGGTTGATGACTTGGAAAAATCGAAAGATAATGATGATTATGATAGTTCACTGGATAGTTGGTTTAATTATTTTAGAAAATTCATTTTTCCTGCTTCTACATACATCCAAGATAATTCAATAACAACGTATGATGTTTTTCAATTGTTGCAGCTTTTCCCACTAGATTGGAGATATAATTTATACGGTGAATTATTCAGTGTAACATCTAAACAAAATGCCTTTGTTAGATTGAATTATTCAAAAGCTGAAAAGCAAACCAAGGATGTTTTGAAGAGAATAAGTACTGAAAATGTCAAACCAATGATGAGAAGACTAGCTAAAATTACTTTTTCAAATCCTCTACCAGCATTTTTAGTCATCATTGGTCAAGTCGAAAGTTATGATAATTTAACTGATTTGGTCGTTGAGGCTGCTCGTTATTTTACTGATTATGCCTGGGATGTATTACCATTCGTTTTACTAATAAGATTAACGTCTCGTAGACAGGCTGTTCAATCAGATGGTCTGAATGATTCACTTTGGTTACAGTCACTATCTACATTCATTGCTAAGCTAGCAAAAGGCTATTCATCTTTTAACTTGACTCCGATACTAGCCTATATTATTAAAGGCTTACATCAAAATAATACAATCGGTATTACAATATTAAGAGAAATCGTTAATCAAATGGGTGGTATTCAACAAAGCTCTAATTTGTCCTCACATCAAATTAAATTATTACATTCTGGTTTATCTTTACAAAAAGTTATACGTAAAGTTATCCAGGACACCAGAGATGATTCACAGATATCTGCAGAAAGATTACTTAATACTCTAATATCAACTAATCAATTATCTGAATTGTTTATTTTATTATCTGATTTTTATAAGAACTTAATAGATAGAAGTGAGGAAAGTTCTCATTATAAAGTGCTATCCAACCAAAACGATGAAATATCCGCTGTTTTACATACTTATGTTGAACTGATCAATTACTTCTTCAAAGACTCTAAATTTTTCAAAGAAAATGTTATTCCCCTTGATGAACTTATATTGAAGTACAAAGTCGAAGTTAGCTGGGCATTTGAATTATGGAGAAAAAATCTGACATTGTTGGATGATTTGGACTTTGAATTTCCATCAGTGGACTTTTCAAACTTGACCAGATCATTATTTATTGATTTCTGGAAATTCAGTCTTTATGATCTAAGTTATGATGGAAATTCATACCAACAAGAAATGAAACGTCTTGCGGAAGCTAATTCTTCGATTGATGAGCAACTGAGAAATTTAAGAAGAGATAGAAGCAAAGGTGTTGAACAAAAAAGATTGGAGTTAATTGGCGCTGAAAAAGCAAATAAAGATGCCATTGAACAGCTTCCAGTTGATGAAAAGGTTCACAAAGAGCATAAAGAAACAATCTTGAAATTTATCCAAAGTCGTCGTACGGATTGGTTTCAAACTGATGAACCATCTAGTGAAGAAATTGAATCATTCTTACAATACTGTATTATCCCAAGAGCTATACATTCTGAATCAGATGCCGTTTTCACTGGTCACTTCACTACAAATATACTTGATTTAGAGACTGGAGAGAAAATATTTGACGTCTTTTTGAACAGTGAAATCCTGGATACATTGATTTATACACTTACTCCATTAGAATCTGAAAATCTCGGATTATTCTTTGCAGAAATTTTCAAATACTATGAAGATCTTAGAAGTAAAGAGGAAACATCGAATGAGATCAAAATAGCTATATATAACTGGCATGTGAAGACACTTGAAAGTATCATAGTGAATATTGAAAGTGATAACTATATGTCACGCCGTAATACATTTACGTTTGTCAAAAATTTAATTGGTGTTTATCCGGTTGTTGAAGATCATGGTGAAGAAATAATTGAAGCAATTCAAGGTGTCTCAAAACGAGAATCAAGAAATGACTTAAAATTAGCTTCAGACGCTATTTTAGCACACATTCACTCACAGTCTAAGAAATGGTTTCATCTTTGGGACTTCTATGAACTTGATGAAGAATCAAAGAATATTTTAGTGGAAAAAAGAGAATTATTAATCAAACAAAGAGAAGAGAAAAGATTAGAGGAAAAACGAGCAGCATTATTGAAGGCTCAAGAATATTCTCGTAGAACACAGAAGCCGAAGATTAATCCACCAAAACCACAAATTCACTCAGAAGAGCAATCAGAAGCTGAAGCTGAGTCAAAAGCGGCTGAAGTAAATGCAGATAAAACAGAACCAGAAGACGACAAGTCAGAGGAAGAAGAGGATGATACAAAGCTTGAAGAGGAGGATGATAAAACAGAGGATATAAACCTTGAAGAATCTGATTCTAAAGAAGAGAATAATATTGATGAAAATTCAGAAACTTCAGAAGCTGCAACAGTTGGTTCTGAAGGCATAAAGGAATCAAATGAAACGAAAGAAGAAAAGGAAGGAAGGATAGAAAAGATCAAGGCAGAAACAAATGATCAAGTTCAGGAAAAGAATGAAAAGACGCCTGCAAAGGAATCAATACCTAAAGGGCCAAGAGGTTCAAATAAAGCATCTACAAAATCTGATTCTTATGTTCCTAGTTCTCCTCATAATAACAGATCTACAACGACTTTTAGAGATGTTACAGCACCTTCTGGACCACGCAATAACTCAACTGACGTTCCTACAAAATTGAGATCAATTGCATTTGCTGTTGAGTCAAAGAGTATAGAGAATGTCATAAAACAAATTGACACACCAGCTGTCGAAAGAAGGCTAAAAGATGCGGAAAGGGATTCTACAAAATATAGAGAGGCCATTAAAACAATTCTTATAGACCATGCCAAAACAATTGCTGGTAGAAGTCCAGCTTTTCAAGCGTTTTCAAGCTCAATTAGTAAATCTATTAATAATTTACCACTTCCAAAGAAATCGAGCAAACCATTTAAGAAAGAACCACTACCACCACAAGATGCTGTTGCAGGTTTTTCAAGGACCCAGTCACAAAGATGGGGAGGTGACAGCAGGACTTACAATAATAGACAGTCGACTTCGGCTCCAAATCGCCAATATAACGATCAAAGAACCTACAGACCAAACACTAGTTCCGAAAGACGTGCGCCACCACCACCACCTCCCCCAAGAGACCGTCCGGATAACAAGAGATCAGGTAGTTCATATACCACTCCTAGTGAAAAGAGACAAAGAAGATAAACAAAATATTCAAGTATTAGAATGTGTAATATATTTTAAAAAAACTATATGTAGTGTTTCCTCATCAGTCAGACGAGGGGCTTAGCAAAGAATCAACCCAGCTTTAAAAGAAATCAATTGATCAATTGAGCATTCTTCTGATCTACTTCTGCAAAGGGGATCTTGGTTGTAGATCCAATTGAAGCTTTTGGTATCATTAACAGCTGAAGGTTCGGATATCTGATTTGAAAGACCTACCAGAAATGCCAATAGAGATAATACAACCAGCTGTCTTATCACCAGATGAAATTCTCTTTGACGGTAATGTTATTGGTATACAACTACTGATAATGGGACTTCTACGCTTAATGGTATCAATATGAACAATCTTCAGCTCTCAGCTCTGTATTTTGAGAGCTGATTAATTCAAACTCGCAGGAGGTGTATCAGAGTACCTATGTAATTGTAGATGGAACAAAAGATGTTTGAGAGATCCCGTTCCAACTTCAACTCCTCCAAAATTACCACAAAAGATACCCATTGGCTTGAGAAACGAAGAATACTTTATATCATTTAAGAGAGACTTTCTAGATTTCTATACAAGGGCTGCAAATTTTGAATAATTCTTTTACATAATGATATAATGAACTAATATTAAATACAGGAGATACTAAAAATATGTAATTCTATTAGACAAATATGTATTATAATCTAAGGTCACGTGCTGGATCAAATATATTTCAATGTTTGTTTACAAAAAAAAATCTTGTCAATAATCGAAATAATTTAATAGGCTAAAAAAAAGGAAAAGGCCCTCTTACTATGTCACATTTCAAGGGGAATACAGGTACGCTGATAGTCGTCGTTGGACGTGCAAAAGAGTTACCTAATAGACGAAAAATGGAGAAACAAAATCCATATTGTCTATTACGAATTTCAAACTTAACAGATAAAACTAAAGCTGATATTAGAGGAGGTCAAACACCTAAGTGGGATCAAGAATTTAGATTCAATATTTTGCCAGAAATCCAGCCTATACTGAAATTATCAGTACTTGATGAGACTAAAAAGGCGCCTGCTTTAATTTCAGAAGCTGAAATTGATTTCACTCCAGTGTTTTATTCTTCCGTTCAAGAAGGTTTCGATAGTTGGCATCAATTAAGGTCAAATAATAGAGATGCTGGTCAAATTTATCTTGAGATGACATTTTATCCTGCTTCTGTTAATACGACAAGTCCAATAAGGTCGAGTTTAAGTCTATCACAACCTCTTAAGAAAAGAGTATTACCACCGATACCGGGACAACACCAAGAACCTGAAGAACCTGAAAATGAAGAACCTTCAATTCCCCTACCTTTGGCTAGAAATAAACAAGATACTTTCTATAGTCATGGGGATGGAGAATTTTATCATTCTGATTCTTTCCGTCCTGCAATAAGAACAGATGAATTTGCTAAATCACATATCTCAGTGCACTCCTTACCAGATGTTCCACTCCAGGTACATCATTCACAAGATTTTCCAATAAGGCAAGAAAAAGAGGTTTCTCCAACATACTCACCACCATTAATATCAGATGAAAGAGAAGAAATATTTAGATCCTCGTTAGATCCAGGAAGAAATAAGAATACCTCTGATTTAAGAACATTTGCCAAAAAGCTTACTTCAAAGTATAATCTTCCATTATTTGGTCATAAAGAAGTAACTGATATTGAAAATAAAACAAGTAATCCGTTTGACGAATTGGAAAGGGAAGTTCAATCTGACTTTGAGAGAAATAATCAACCTGAAAGAAAACAGAGTCATCCTCCACCAGTGCCGTCGCATAACGCGCTCACTTTTTCTTCTGAGCAATTACCACCGCCTATACCTCAACATTCTTCCAAAATCGAAATAGATGAATCTATTTCAAACTATAAAGTAATCGAGCCCGAACCAACAAGAAGAAGAAGCCCAGTCAGAAAACCTCCAGGCTCAAACAGTTTCTACAGAAGCGGAAATACAAGTCCTGCTAGAATTGATCTATCAAGCTTACCATACAATGCTAATTCAATTGAAAGTCCATCGAAAGATCAACCACGTTATTCTGAAGAAAAGCCAGTACAAAATAAAGTTGATAAGGATAGACATAGATCACCTACATTTGATATAAACACGAAAACAGAACTTAAACCCAATTCTTCTGAAAATACGTTTAGAAGAACATCACCTACAAGATTTAAAAGTTCATTACCTTCACCTCAGTAAATCATATTTTACGTTAATATATATAACGATCACGAAATCTTATCGTAAGTTGACTATAGTACATTCTATCTAGATGCTTTAAAGCTCGGCTTCTTGGTCGAAGTCTTCACCATCACCGAAATCTTCACCATCATCAAAATATTTTTCTGCATTGTAATCATCATCATCATCTTCTTCAAATTCATCATCATTTTCTTCAAACTCAGGCTGTGGCTCTTCCTCTTTTTCTTCTTCATTTTCAGTCATATTCTTTAATCTATCAATCATTGAGATTTCATCATTTTCTAGTTTATTCAAGACTTCTTTGGAATTTTTCAATTTGGATAACGATAATAGTTTTTTCTTTTTCTTATCGTCGACACCCATGACTTTATATAGTTCTTGAGGGAAAAATTCAATTGAGTACGGATGATCATCAATTGATGGTCCGATTTTTCTTTTTTTCAAATACTTGTCAGAATATCTTTTCAAACCATCATTAATACCATCCTCATCTATTTCAACTTTGGCTTTGGTATTTTCATCTAGTTCAAGATTTGAGCCAGTAAAGAAAACACCATCTCTCACACTGGCTTGGAAATTAATCAAATGACTCGCAACTATCTTTTCTTTATTTGTTGGTATACCATTAACGGGTAGTAATATTTGCGGTTTTTCAGTTTTTTGTGAATAGTCTATATCTTGATAATCTAACCCAAAAGGTAATGATCTTTGGAGTCCACCACGACCTCCTCCTCCACGACCACGAAAACTCATTTCAGAGAGACTTTTCCTATAAAAAGATTGAGTTTAACTAAATTGCAACTTATATGTGTCTGAAATTTTTTTTTTTTTAAGTATGATTTACACGATCCATATTGGCAGATCTTATTTAAAGGAATATTCAGAAAACAATGTTAAATATCTATCTGAGAAAGCTATGATTCAAGAATTTATATTTCGCTCATATATCAGTCTTTTACAGTCTATTCCAGAAACACGTTACAGCTTGCATTAAATGGAATTATCTTATTAAGATGGGTAAAAAAGCCCACTCATTGATCCAATAGATCTTTAATATCGTCATCATCATCTACACCATTTTGTAGATTTTCGATCTGTTCTTTCAAGATTCTTTCCTGTCTTTTAACTATTTTTCTAGTTTTCTTACCCCAACCCCATGATCCATCATCTAAACCTGTTGCAACTGCATTTGGATCATCTATAAGTTCCTCTAATCTCTCTTGTGCCTTGTTTTCTTTATCCTTTTCGAGCTCTTCTCTCAATTGACGGTTTGACAAATATCTTTGGAACCCATTACGTATAACAACATAACCACCAACAATAATAATTAGTCTCAATCCATGGTGAGGATCAAGCTCTCTCAACTGCTCCGGGATATAAGGAGTAATAATTTTGACTAAAGACATTATTCCTCGAATGCGAAATCAATAACCTACTAATAATTATTGATTATTAAAGGCTTTTCAAAATGGAAACTTCATTAATTCGTCGATTCCAAAATGGCAAAACCGGTATCTCGGATTTAGACCTCGCTTATTTCCTTTTCAGAAAAAACCGAGCAACATATATGATTTATATCTCATCATCAAACAGATCCCAACTCTGGAAAATTCACCTTGTTCTATTTGAATCGGTTTAAGGAAGCCTCAATATTTGGGTCTTGTGTTGAAATAGCGAATCGATTTGATTGAACCATCATTTTTACCAACCGGTTTTTCAAATTCAACACCGATCCAGAGATAGATAATGCATCGATTTCTTCAACGAGAACCTATGTATTTTATAACACCTCTTCTATTTGAATCATTTATAGTGCGGAACCTAGAACTCACTACTAACTCTTTGGCCCTCTCTTCGTTCGAGGAGATTCCTTCTTTACATTCGTTCAGTGGGTTAAACCTACCTAATTGATTTTCTTGCTTCCATTTTCTAACAGAGAATATGATCTTTTTCGATACTCTTCATCGTTCAATTCATAATACTCTGTATCTGAATCTTCCTGTAAATCATTCAAATCTGATAGTGGTCGCGTATCATTAACGTGTATTCTCACATATGGAACTATACTCAAGCGTGCCAACGTGACATCTTCAGCGTCGCTTATATTGAAACTTTTCAGTAGCTATCGTACTGGCAAATAGTAATAACTGTTGGTATTCAGGTGGAATACCTGTAATGGTTTCAATTCTTTGTTTAAAGTAGCTTAACAATCAGTTTGGAGAGATTCTTCTCTCCGAGTTCGTTAGTCTCGAGGTAATGTGAATTCTAATCTCACTCATTTCAAACTCTTCCTTCCAATGATATAGTATATTTTCTTCTACTATGTTGGATAAATATTCATAACTATCTCTAAATTGTGTCACCCGGACACGACTTTTTTAATTTCAAAAAAGTTGAACAATAAAGTTGAACTTGGTTAAGCTACAACAATGTCAGAAAAGGTAAGTTTATTGGAAAAAATAAATTCATTTGTGGCTTCGTACTAACTTTGAGTTATAGAAGGACAATCAACATAAGAAGAGAAACAACCAAAGAGATAAGATTGAACACCCAAAGAAGGATGTTTTACTAGAATTAGCTAGATTTCAAGATAAAAGAGTCCGTGTCAAATTCACTAATGGAAGACAAGGTATGTGCATTTTCTTTTCAACATTGTGGTTTCTAACAAATATAAGTTGTTGGTGTATTGAAAGGTTTTGATCAATTAATGAACTTGGTTCTGGATGAAGTGACTGAGACATTAAGAGGTAAGTACTACATTTCTATACTATGGGGAATTATACTAACGATCAATTAGACCCTGCAGATGATACCATCTTGACAGATAAAACAAGAGAATTGGGTTTAGTCGTCGCCAGAGGACCATTATTGTTGGCTATTGCACCAGTTGATGGTTCAGAAGTCATCGAAAACCCATTTCTTCAGCAAGAATGATCTGATTTCCAGTGGAGTCAAACATCTTCTCACTCTCACCTACAAACATGTATAATACTTGTACAATAGAAATTTTTGTCAATATAATTTGTAATTGAGGGCTTGATTCAATATATACATCCATCCAAACACCATTTGACTTAGATCCGTTGGTGATAATTTCCATTTTTTCTTCATCTCATGATAAATTAGTTTTCAATTTTTCTTATTTCTTTGCTGAGAAGGATCTTTTTGTATTATAAGTTATAGCATTGCATTACCCTTTGAAGATGTCACAATCACCTCCTGATAATGTTATTTTGTTAGAGCAAACCAGTCAACTTTTAGGGTTATATTCTATTATCAGAAGTAAATTAACCCATCGTTCAGATTTTGTTTTTTATTCGGATCGAATTATTCGCTTATTAGTGGAGAAGGGGTTAGATGAATTACCAGTTGAAGCACATACAGTTGAGACTCCATTAAATGTCAATTATGAAGGAGTGAAATTTTTAGGTAAGATTTGTGGTGTTTCAATAGTTAGAGCTGGTGAAAGTATGGAACAAGGTCTAAGAGACTGTTGTAGATCCGTTAGAATTGGTAAAATTTTAATTCAAAGAGATGAAGAAACTGCTCTACCAAAATTATTTTATGAAAAATTACCTGAAGATATTTCTGATCGTTATGTTTTCTTATTAGATCCAATGTTAGCGACTGGTGGTTCGGCAATCTTAGCAACTCAAGTTTTAATCTCAAGAGGTGTTGAACCTGAAAGAATTTTCTTTTTGAACTTATTAGCTGCTCCAGAAGGTATTAAAGCTTATCATGATAAATACCCAAATATCAAAATCATTACTGGCGGTATCGATCCTAAATTAGATGATAGCAAACGTATTTATCCAGGCTTAGGTGACTTTGGTGATAGATATTATTGTGTTTGAAAAAAAATAACGACTTAATTTAATTGCATTTCTTATAAACATTTTGTATGTATTATATCTGGAGTCTCTTCCCATTCTGATTTTGAAACCCACATTTTCTTGAATGTACTTAATCCTGCTAATATTGAGCCACCTATCCAGGTACTATATTTTCTTTCAGGTGGTGCAAATATTTTAACTTTCGTTCCCCTTGGTGTTAGTAATTTTAGCTCATTAATCATTCTATCACCAAATCCTTTTAACAATGTAGTTCCTCCACTTAATACTATGGTTTGATATAATGAATTTCTTAAATCTAAATCAACTTTTTGTATGGATTCATAGACAATCTCATGAATCCCTAAAAATTCTGATCCAATAATTTCAGGTTGAAATAAAATTTCACTTGATCTAAACCTTTCAGCTCCAATCTCAATGACCTTACCATCAGGTAATTTATAATGATCGACCTTATCAAGATTTGAGTTATTATCAAAATTAAATGAATATGATAACCAATCTTTTTCATCCTTTTTAGGATCTTGTGATATAAAACAAGTTTTTTCCTTTATTTGTCGTACAATCTCCTTCTCTGCACTAGTTTGTAGTAAAATTCCATTCTTTCTTAATAATAATTGCAATTGTTCTGTAACATCTCTACCTGCAATATCAATTCTCTTTATGGCATTTGGCAATGAAAAGCCATCATAAACTGGAACAACATGACTGACACCATCCCCAGAGTCTATAACAACACCAGTAGTTCTCCCAGATGCATACAACGCTAATATCGCCTGAATTGATAAGTATAATGCTGGACAATTAAAGGTTTCAAAAAAAATTTGTGCACAATGTTCTCTATGTCTTTTAGGATTTAATGGAGCTTCAGTCAATAATATTGGATGATCTTCCACATTTGTTCTTAAGTCATTTTGGAATACTGACCCCCATATTTTTTCCATATCATCCCAGTTTTGTACTACACCGTGCTCAATTGGATATCTTAGCCTTAGTAAGCCTCTATTCTCTTGTGCTTTGTTCCCAATGAATGTATCACCTTCTAATGCCCCTGCCATCACTTTGGAATACTTAGGCCATCCAATTCTTTAAGATTAATATATTTGCCTTTACTCTGAATAGAATCATTTACATACATTGATGGAGCATAAATCTTGGGTTTCTCTTCACCTGCAAAACCAGCTTTAATTGTCCCTGAACCCTTTAAAACCAATTAGTCTCTCAGTTCCCTAAAACTATCTAAACAAACTCACATTATCAATGACAATCGGTTGGTTCAATAGTGTACTCCCAATATCTGCCATTGGTCTCAATCAAGAAGTTTTGATTTCGTTTCGGCTTTTTTGTTTACTTTTTACGTGTATCAAAGGTTACGTGCCATGGAACGTATATAATCTAAATACAATATTTAGTCCAACGAAACCTCTGGTAAAGAGTTGCCATTGGTGGTGAAATCAGAGTTCTTTAAAGGTCTTACTTTGATCTCATCTTCGCCTATTTTTTTGCCATTTTTGAAGTTACTTCTAATATATTCTCTCATTGCGTTCATAGCAGCATCACGACATAATTCTTTTAAATCAGAGCCACTAAGCCCAGCAGTCTGAGTAACTAATCTATCTAGGTCGAACTCTCTTATGTCAACTTGTGAATCTTTTAACAATATTTTTAATATACGCTCACGTTGTTCTCTATTGGGCAGATTCACTGCAAATTTTTTGGGCATTCTTCTCAAGAATGCTGAATCAATATCATTTGGTCTATTGGTTGCACCTAGAACTAATATGCGACCACTTGATGTTAATCCATCCCATAAAGTCATAAATTCAGCCTTAAGCATGGCAGTGACTTCATGATCCATTGATTGTCTTTCTCTCAAAAAGGAATCAATCTCATCAATAAATATAATACAAGGTTGTAACTTTTCGGCAAGAGAGAAAATAGCATCAACCATTTTATTTGACTCACCATACCATTTATCCATGACTTGTGACATCCTTATGGATATGAAATTAGCTCCACTTTCTTTAGCAAGTGCCTTGGCAAGCATAGTTTTACCACAACCTGGTGCTCCATGAAGTAAGACACCCTTTGGTGCTTGTAATAATGATGAATGATTAAATAACTCAGGCCTCGTATATTAGTATTATTAAAATAACAAGGAAAAATAGAGTTATACGTACACAGTTAATGGATATAAAACACTCTCTCTCAATTCATCTATGATATTTTCAAGCCCACCAATATCTATCATTGTTAATAATAATACAATACGGCATTTTCATATACTGACCTGTAAACTTAACATCTATCTCAAAAGGCGTAACAACAGATGCTAGCACAGCATTCTCATAATCGTTTAGGTCAAGTTTTAACCCTGGATTTATTAGCTTTAATCTCTGTAATGAAGCATTGGCCTTCTTTTTAGTTTCTGATGACTTTGCTGCTGGACCTTCCTGGCTCAATAGATGACTCATCATATAATACGCTGAGATTGAAGCTCCAACAAACAATGCAACATCTGTGATCAACTTGATATCCACTTTGAATTTAGACATAACCTGCTTTATAAATCTTTCTTGCTTCAAGATATTCTGATCAAGTTTGGTTTTCGGTGTTGGGATGTAGTCTTAAGAGAGAAAAAAAAATTTATATGCGATGAGCTAGAAGTACTATTAAAATGAGTAGGAATCAAGAGGCACATGCTATTAGAATACCTGGTTCTATTCTTGATGAGTTGAAGGTGAGAGGAGGTATGTTGAGTGGTTTTTTTCAATTTTTTGAAGCTGTCTAACTAATTGAAGGGGATGGAGATGATTCAAGATTCAATCTAGGAAATGATAACAAGAAGAGGAAGTTACAAGTTTCAAGAAAAGATAAACGTAAGCAAGAAAGAACGTCTAAGAAACAACGTAAATCACAAATAAAGCAAAGGGATGTGAAGAAACCAGCAAAAAGAGTATTGAAACAACAAACTAAAGTTGAACCTGAAGAATCAGAAGAAGAAGATTTTCAAGGTTTTGATGATCTTGAGGATAATGATGAAGGAGAGGTAGATGAAATATTTGATAAAGGGGGTTTCGAAGATGATTTAGATTCTGATGATTCTGATGAGGAAGATTTTAATGAGGTTGATTTTGATGATAAAGATTTTGAAGAGGACGATGAAGATGGCGAAGATCAACCTCAAACAGCAGAAGATACCATGAAGGCTTTGATGGCGTTAAAAGCAAAGAAAAATAAAAAAGAAGTAGTAGAGGGACCACAGTCTAAATCCAAGTCAAGTAAAGCTGCTGCAGATGAAACCTTAGAACGTTTGAATGCTGCCAAAAAAAAGAACAAGCCAGAGAAAGAAATCAAGGGCAAACAACCAAAGTTAAAGACAACAAAATACATCAACCCAGAGGATGAAGGATTGAAGAGAAGAGATGAAGAAGATATAAAATATTATACAAAAAAATTGGGTCTAAAAACTGGGAAATTTAGTGAACTTAAAGGAGAAGATGATGGATTAGACGATATATTTGATGGGTTAGACTTCTTAGATAATTATGGTTCAGATAACTATGAGGAAGATCAAGAAGAATCAAATGAAGAATCAAAAGATTCAGAACCTAATGGAGATGAAGAAATGGTTGATAATCCATTCTCATCAGACGATGAAATTAATTCCTCGGATTTTGATAGTGATATTGATGGCGAAGAGGATGAAGAAGAAGAAGGTGATGTTATGAGGCCAGCACCAAAGGAAAATCCATATGTTGCACCTGTTACTAAAAAATATGTACCACCAGCTTTAAGACAAAGACTACAATCTGATGATTCTGAGCAGATTATCAAAATCAAAAAATCGATCAAAGGTCCATTAAACAGATTATCTGAGGCTAATATTATGACTATCATTAATGAAGTTAATTCTGTTTATTTGGAAAACCCACGTCAATTGGTCACTGAATCATTGACAACATTGGTTTTAGAAAGTATTATTCAACAAAGTGTGCTTCTAGACACATTTGTTATTTTGCATGCAGCTGTAGTTTCAGCTATATATAGACTTCAAGGTGTTGAAGTTGGTGCATTTTTTATTCAAACATTAGTTGAAAAATATGAAGACTATTATAAAAATTCTAGCTCAAAGGAAGCAAGTAATTTAATCTCTTTATTGACCTCATGCTATTCATTTCAAGTTATATCAAGTAAATTATTATATAATTTGATTACAACATTAATAGAAGATGCCTCTGAATTAAACTCTGAGTTACTATTGAGAATCATCAAAAATTCAGGTCAACAGATGAGATCAGATGATCCTAATTCATTGAAGGAAATTATAATTATTTTGCAAAAGAATGTTTCAGGCAAAGAAACAAATCCAAGAACAAGATTTTTAATTGATACTATAACAAATTTGAAGAATAACAAAACTAGATTCAATAATGAGATCTCTCATCAGTTGATAATAAGAATGAAAAAAACTCTAGCAACAATCAATAATAATAAATTTCATGAACCAATCCAAGTGACATTGGATGATATACATAATGTTGAGACTAAAGGTAGATGGTGGTTGATTGGTTCTGCATGGAAAGGAAATGAGAAAACCAAAGATGAAATAGTTGTTAATGAAGAGCAGCTGAATGATATATTAGATAGCGCAGAACCAAACTGGATGGAGTTAGCAAGATCCCAAAGAATGAATACGGATATCAGAAGAGCAATTTTCATTAGTATAATGTCATCAAATGACTATATTGAAGCATTCACCAAATTGGATAAGTTAAAGTTTAAGAAATCACAAGAACGTGAAATACCAAAAATACTGGCTCATTGTGTTTCAATTGAGAAGGTTTTTAATCCATATTATGGGTTATTAGCAACTAAACTATGTTCATCACATAGTCTAAGAAAAACTTTCCAATTCTGCTTTTGGGATTTATTAAAAGAATTAGGAGGTGATGATGAAAATGATGATGATGATGATTACTTCAAAAACTTGAACAGTAATCTACTACAAGAAGATGATGACTTTCAACTACAGAGATCTGTTAATTTAGGGAAATTTTATGGCGTTCTAATTGCAGAAGGTTCCTTGCCCTTACATTCTTTAAAATCGCTCAACTTTCTAACGTTGAACTCAGATTCTAGTCTATTTATCGAAGTGTTATTGATTTCATTTTTTGATACTCTAGGCAAAAAGTCAGAAATTTCAACATTTGGCAGTGGTTCGAAGAAGTCCAAAGCCAGTGATTTGAAATTCAATGATAGCCTATTGATCGAAAGATTAGCTAAATGTCAAACTCAAAGACCAATGCTTAGAGGCTTACAGTATTTCTTACAAAAGAAAATCAGAAATAGTGATATAATCAACGGTAGAAAGCAAAGAAGAAGAGTCGAATGGGGTGTTGATTCAACCTGTGATATTGCAGATGAGTTTTTGAAATCAAGTGAATAGTTAAAAAAATTTGAATGATATAGTAAGATTATTATTCCACGTAATCTCTTAGTCAGCTCCATCAACTGATGAAAGAAACGTAAATTACCGGTTGGGGTTTCGGGAAAGTATTCCCTTCAGAAACGCAATTAGTATCTGGTCCGAAACTTCCTCACTATTTCTAGAAAACCGTCTCTCCCGGGTTCAAAGTTTTAGCAGGGCCCTCTGCCTAGACAACACTGTTTAATACCTGTAAGACTGCAACGTGCTCCCACTTTTTCAAACAATGTGCCATATACAATTTTTTGCGTGGGATAAAATAATCAACAACTAAAAACAAAGGAAACAAGCTTCAGCTAATTGTAGAAAAAATAATAGCTTCCCATAACGGTACCTAGAACTCTTTATTGCGAACTTTCTCTGAATAAATCAATGCCTTCACACTCCATCCTCGTACGTAGAATCGGAGTACAGTCATGTGATAAATTCGTGGTTCCCCGTGAAGGATCCGGGTAAAAAAATAAAAAGTTCCTTAGCGATTCGAACTTGATGAGCTTTAACTCTTTTAAATTCTCGAGATCTTTATCGAAGGCAAAATATATCATACGATGCTCAGAATCGCAACACAACGTCCTACTATTAGCATAGGAACTAAATTCTCAGCTATTCGTACTTTAGCGGATGCTGCTACAAGTGAGTTATTCTAATTTTTTTTTTGGGTCCAGGGAGCTTACTAACTTTTGTTCTAGAAAAACATGATGTTGTTGTCATTGGTGGTGGTCCAGGTGGCTACATTGCTGCTATCAAAGCAGCTCAATTAGGCTTGGATACTGCAGTTGTTGAAAAAAGGGGTAAATTAGGAGGTACCTGTTTAAACGTTGGTTGCATTCCATCGAAAGCTCTATTGAATAATTCCCATTTATATCATCAAATCAAAACAGATAGTAAAAATAGAGGTATTGATGTTGGTGACGTTAAATTGAACATTGCCAACTTCCAAAAGGCTAAAGATACTGTTGTTACTCAATTAACTTCGGGTATTGAATCGTTGTTCAAAAAGAATGGTGTTACTTATTACAAAGGTAACGGTTCTTTCGTGAACGAACATAGTATTAAAGTTGATGCCATTGAAGGTGGTGAAAATGCAGTTTTAGAAGCGGAAAATATCATTATCGCTACAGGTTCTGAAGTCACCCCATTCCCAGGTATCACTATTGACGAAGAGAGAATTGTTTCATCAACTGGTGTTCTAAGTTTAAAGGAAATTCCAAAAAGACTAGCAATCATCGGTGGTGGTATTATTGGCTTAGAAATGGGTTCAGTTTATTCAAGATTAGGTTCTGAAGTTACTGTCATTGAATTCCAAAGTGCAATTGGTGCCTCAATGGATGATGAGATTGCCAAACAAACTCAAAAATTCTTACAAAAACAAGGTCTTAAATTCAAATTAGGTACAAAGGTTGTTACTGGTGTAAGAGAAGGTGAAGTTGTTAAGATTGAAGTTGAAAACGTTAAGAATGGTAACAAAGAAGATTTGGAAGCTGATGTTTTATTAGTTGCAGTTGGTAGAAGACCTTACATTGAAGGTCTTAACGCAGAAACTTTAGATTTAGAAGTTGATAAGAGAGGTCGTTTAGTTATCGATAGTCAATTCAGAACAAAACATCCACATATCAGAGTTATTGGTGATGTTACATTTGGTCCAATGTTAGCACATAAAGCTGAAGAAGAAGGTGTTGCAGCAGCCGAATATATAAAGACAGGTCATGGTCATGTTAACTACAACAATATTCCATCAGTCATGTATTCTCATCCAGAAGTTGCTTGGGTTGGTCAAACTGAACAACAATTGAAAGAAGCTGGTATTAGCTATAAAATTGGTAAATTCCCATTCATTGCAAACTCAAGAGCTAAAACAAATCAAGAAACTGAAGGTTTTGTCAAATTTTTAGCTGATGCTGAGACTCAAAGAGTCTTAGGTGTTCACATTATTGGACCAAATGCAGGTGAAATGATTGCAGAAGCTGGTTTAGCTTTAGAATATGGTGCTTCAACTGAAGATATTGCAAGAGTTTGTCATGCCCATCCAACTTTATCTGAAGCATTCAAAGAGGCTGCTTTAGCCACTTTTGGCAAAACATTAAACTTTTAATTTGGGGAAGTTTAGAAGTATAATTACATTATAGTCTTCAACTCTTGTATTTCAGAATTTCATTATTTAAGTTATTTTTGTCTCGAATCATCCAGTATATATATATATGAATCTATTGCAAAATTTTATAAATTTGTTAAAATATATGTATATTTTATACAAACTTGTTATAGAATTTATATGTACTATTGGCCCCCCAGAATCATACATTGTAATTGTGCATGTGATAAATAATTGGAAACTGTATAACTGTCATTATTGACTCTAACTTTTTTTGGGTAGTCACATGTTTCGGTATATAGGTGAGCTTTATTAATACTACCAATTAAATGGATACGAGGCCTCGTTGCTCGTGAACAAAGTATAACACAGTAGATCTTTCATAATTCTTCCTACAAATAAAAATTCTCCTATTTTTATTTTCAAATGATTATTTGAAGTTTAAGGTATCACTTACCCATATCTGTGAAAAGGTAGCTAAGACATTGTAAGAATTCTTAAAGAATGAATCTCTATATCTCATCTGATAACAATCAACAGTTACTTTAGTTGCTATACACAGCTTCATTGAAGATCTTTTTGTTTACAGTTAGCCACATATGTTTAAATCTACCTAATCTGATACTACTAACGATTATTACATCTTTTAAAAAAAAGCAGATACACTGGCTTTAACGGAGGAGTTATGGTTGCATTCGACTCAGTAACCATATATTGCAAAAGCATGTTGATTATTAATGTATAAGCTCAAAAACTAATTGGGATTTGGCAATAAGCATTATAGTTGATTATGGCTATAAAAGTAACACTAAATCAGCCTGTGATGAATTTAAGTAATTTATCCAGCTGCAGCAATGCCAAAAGTTTATTTTATTACTGGTGGTAATCGTGGAATTGGTTTTGCGTTAGTCAATGAATTGTCAGAGGATTCATCGAATGTAGTTCTAGCAACTACTCGTGATGTTTCAAAATCGGCAGAATTGAAGAAATTATCTGAATCAAGAAGAAATGTTAAAATCGTTACTTTAGATGTCTCTGATGAGAATTCAATCAAAAAATTAGATGAACAATTAAAAACTTTAGCAGCTGATGGTATTGATACTTACATATCAAATGCAGCTATCTCAAAGAGTGAAGCCTATGGTCCAACTTTTGAAGTTGAATCATCAGATGTTTGGTACAGTCATTACCGAACCAATGTTGTTGGACCAATTTTAGTAGGAAAAGTTCTATATCCATATTTGAAGAGAAAGTCAACAAGACAGATTATTTTCATTTCAAGTTCTGCAGGTTCAATTACTGGACCTTATTATCTTCCAACTTCAGCTTATGGTCAATCGAAAGCAGCTTTGAACTTCACTACTAAGTCGTTAAGCAATGAACTCGATAAGGAAAACTTTACCGTGATTAGTGTTCATCCAGGTGCAGTTTCTACTGAATCGTTCCACGAAATTGGACCGAAGCTTGCAAGATTTTTTACTCCTGAACAGTTTGACCAGTTAGGAAAGTTCACTATAACTCCTCAGGAAAGTGCTAAAAAACAAGCTGAATTATACTCAAGATTGACAAGAGAAGATAATGGCAAATTTTATAATTGGGATGGAACTGACGCTCAATGGTAAATCAATTTGTCGTAACAGACATAGCATTAAGCTGAAGACTTTCAAATGAAAATAATATATACAAGAAATTTATATGACGATATTTTTGTAGCAGTACTTTTATGTTAACTCAAAGCTAATAAACCAAGCCGATGGTCTAATAGCTGAATAGCTAACGTCAACTACTTCAGATTGTTTGATAATAATAAATTAAGAATATGAATTAATTTTAAAAAAATATTAGGAAGTCTTTAAGATTAAATTTATTAGATAAAATACTTGATAGTTTTTTTTTTTTAGTTTTTGTATTAAAAGAGATATAGATGTTCTTGTTCAAGTTGATCCACATAATTGGGAAAAGGTTAGAAGAGAGTTTATTTTGTATTATCAATCAATAATGTCTTGTACTACAAGATTTGCAGTTTTTATGTACATTTGTAACTTTTTTCATTATTACAAAGTAAAAGATTATAATATGAAATAAATCGAATTAATATATACTTAACTACTAGAAAAAGAGAGCTTGTTATACATTAAGTATCAATCTAATATCAAACCAAGATATTATGCTAGTCGTGGATTGTTCTAGTCTCCATCTTTAAAGATAACGGTCTTTTACGTTTTGAAAGTTTAAAAATAAAACTGTGTATATGTTTTTAATCTAACTATAAAGGGGTATATATAAAGTGCTTGGGGTCTCATGACTATTTCTTGAGTAATTTTGTAAAAGAAAAATTGTAACCATCTTCTTCTAGTTTATGTTTGGTTTCAATTAATGATCTTAGATATTTAGTGAGTAAGAATGCTATAGACCCCAAAGCTCTAAATAATGATAAAGCAGCAACTGACCAAAGAATAAAAGCCAGATATTTATTTTTTGCGGTCTCAGCTGGGGAATATACTTCTGAGATACTCATTACTAGAACTAGATTTGTTATCAACCATGTTAATACGACTCTAGTTCTAATGTCTCTGTAGTAATCTTCGCCAGGAATTTCAGGTTTTGGTTGCTTTTCAGGGTTTTTGTTTCTAACTCTTTGAATTGAGATATTGTTCAAAGTTGTTGAATATTCACTATCAATATCAATTTGATCAGCTGGCATATCCACCTCAACAATTTCATGTCCAGTACTATCTTTCTTAATAATTGCATTACCTAAGCTCTTAGTTGGATTGTTATCACCTTTCGTACCCCATGAGACATCATGTGTATTACAAAATGCAAATATTTGTAACGTACAAGTGTATGATGGCAATAATAAGAAGTATTGTGCTGAACATGTAATAATGTGCCATGGATCTAAGTAAAGAATTGACATAAAAGCATATAATCCATAGGTTGAAACCAATGAAACAACAATATTGACAAATGAATCATTACTTGTATCTCCATCATTGAACGTCTTAAAAACAAAATATAAACCACAAATCAATGCAAATGTTGAACATAATGACAGTAAAGCCATACATATGATGAATAAATGCTCTGCTCCTTGTGGTCTATTACCCATTGAAACAATAAACATTGCACATATAGTTGCAATACAGATATAGTTGAAAATTGTGAAAACCCAGAATCCACCTCTATGTGGTATTATTTCATTGTTACTTAATGAGCCAGCTAAGAAATAAAAAGTAAGGTAGAAGTTACCAATTGAAAACCATGAAAATAATAACTGAACAAATTGGTAAAAAAATTCAATATGCAATGCAAATTTTCTACCAAATGAATGATTAGTTTTCCAAATTTGTCTGAAATGAATTTGAGAAAATATCGCTGCAAACAAGGCACCGTTTAACCATCTTCTTCTCTGTGAAATGAACTCTGGAACAGTTTCCGGCAAATCAGTCTCACCTTTAGCTTCCTTAACATACTTCAATAACCATTTTTCATTTCGTTTAGCTACTAATTCCCAGCATAAAATTCTATCTTCTGCAAGATACATATTTGCTGAAAAGACGTCTCTGTTTGGTCCATTTAACTGTTCACCTTTGAAGTAAGAGTAAAGAGGTCCTGTACCATCTTCATGATTTTTTAAAGCTTTATAGCGATAAGCCGATAAAGCACCCGGTAAAACAGATATATATCCAAACGATGATTCCATCGGTTTATCCAAAATGTTTGAAGTCTTATATTCAAAATTCTGTGAAGCAACTAGTGGGTTCAATAATTTATTCCAACCTTTACCTTTCAACGCTTTAATTTCACCAGCAGCACCTGCTATGTTTGAATCTTTATCAAAAGCCTTCCATAAATGATACGTAGCTGTTACATTTGGTTTTGTACCAACATCTAATAATATAACAACATTTGGTTCTAAAACTGGACAGAAAGCATTGAATAACCAACGATGTGAATTGATCTTTTTTTGATTATTCTCCTTCAGACAGAATAGTACTTGAACTGGAACAATTCCCTTTTCCGCACTTTTGAATTCTAGGTCTGGATCTAGTGAAACTTGTGTTGTGTATTCGAATAAGTGGGCTTTAACCTCTTTGGAATTAACATATGATTTGGCAATTCCATCTTGATACACTCCCATAGCTGCTAAAACATCTAGAACGTTAGAACTGATTTTGGCTCTACCATCACTTACAATAATAACTTGAACTTTTTTCCAACCATCTGGACCCCAAATCCTTGATTTGTTTCTTGAACATAAATGTGCAACATTTCTCATAACTGCATGCATTGTTCTTGTAAAGTCAACTTCACTTTCATTATACATCGTGATACAAACAGCAATCTCTATCTCTCTATTTAATTTTGCAGCTCTCAATGTAAACCCACTAGTTTGGAAATCATCTGGTTCTGAAGTACAGGCTGAATATCTCATGAATAAAAACTCATCTTCATCTTTTCTAGGTAGAAATGATGCCAACTTAGTTGGTACAGGGTTCTCCAAGACCAAATTACCATTTTCTGGGGAGATGTTTTTACGAATCATTGATCTATGACGACGTGGTTGGGCAGTTTCTGGCACCTCATACATCATAGCCTCATCAAAGTTATTTCTAGATTCCTCATCTTCGTTATTCTCATAGTAACTGTCAAGAGTTTGACCACTATAATTCGAATTTTTTAGATCTAATTTCTCGTTAAATTCTTCGGTATATTGGCTCCCTGTTTCTCCAGAATATATTGTGCTATTCCCACTTAGGACTCTATCATCTAGCCTTGAGCTAGTGTCTGATTGAATTGTATTTGCAGCTGCAAAGGTACTTGCAGAAAAAATTGGCTTTGGTGGTGGAAGAATTCTCGATGAACTTACTGTAGAGTTTGAACCGTTTGAACCTCTTGTTGGGGAGCGATTAATATCATAGCTTTTTTCGTAATTTTCATCCTCACTTTCATCATCAATGACTATAACCGTACTCTGCTGTTTTCTTTTTGGTGATTCCAACTCAGCCCATTGCTTTCTAGGAGTCCCATCCACCGGATATGGTGATTGAGCGTGTAATGCATGTGTAGGTCTCACTGGGGAGGTAAATGGCGAATGATAAACTTCATCTGGAGATATGCCTCTCCCTCCAAGACCGACAGTAGGCGAGTAATTATTGTTATAATGTTGCGGGAATCCATTAAACTCAGAGTGAGAACTCAGACTAGCTTGAAACCTTCTTGGTGATTGATTAGTTAACGCAGCTCGTGGCCTTGATGGACTATGATCTACTCTAAAGTCATCATCAAATGGACTCGACATATTTGACTTATTTACTGGTGATATTAACGGAAAGAAATCTCCTCTACATAAGAATTTATTCTTTTGAGGTACCTGCCTGCTATTGTTTACTTTTTACCCAAAGTAGTTAATTAATTATAAACAAGCCTAAAATAGGTAATTTCTTAAAACAGATGATTTTATTCTTTTTTAGGAGTTTGAAGATTTGAGTACAGTTAGAAAAAAAATTATATAAAGTGCTGCTGCGTCTAAAGTTAATACAGTAAAATAATGATTAGAATACTTTCTAAAAGGGGTTTACCTGCCAGAGGCACTGTGAGAGGATCTTTGGTTCAAACTGGATATTTTTCAACAAGTTTCAAGAGATTGAATGATAGTAAATCAACGGAATCAAAACCAATAGAATCAAGTCCGGAGCCAAAGAAGAAACCACTAAGTAGAATTCCAATTGGTGGTTCAGCAACTCAACAACAAAGATTGAAAACCTCTGGGAATATTGAGTTTGCAAGTTGGAAGGCCGGTGTTCTCATGATTATAACTGGTGGTGCATTATATTACTTTTTTACTAGTGAAAAGAAGAGATTGCAAGTCCAACAAGAGGCTGAAGCAAATAGAGGTTATGGTAAACCATTAGTTGGTGGCCCATTTACCTTGACTGATACCCAAGGAAATAAATTCACAGAGGAAGATTTAAAGGGATCATTTTCAATTCTTTACTTTGGATTTACACATTGTCCTGATATCTGTCCAGACGAATTAGATAAATTAGGGGTTTGGTTGAATAAGCTTAAAGCTGAAAATTATCATATTAAACCTGTCTTTATCACATGTGATCCAGCCAGAGATACCCCAGCAGTCATTAAAGAATACCTAAGCGATTTCCATCCTGACATTATAGGATTAACTGGTACTTATGAAGAAGTTAAACACACTTGTAAACAATACAGAGTATATTTCTCAACTCCACAAAATGTTAAACCAGGGCAAGACTACTTGGTGGATCACTCTATTTTCTTTTACTTAATGGATTCAGATGGTGAATTTGTGGATGCATTAGGTAGAAATTATGATAATGAGACTGGTCCATTAAGAATCAAAGAACAAATAGACAATTTTGTTCCAAAGGCTGATCGTCAAAAGAAAGAAAAAGGTTGGTCTTTATTTTAAAAGCAGTTGAGTCAATTGTAAATAGCTTGTTTACCTTATAGATAGTTTTTTTAAAGTTTACAGAAATGTGTATATTATTTTGTATTGGAAGAAACTAAAAAGTACTTAATTCTTACCAGCACCGGCTCTGAAATAAATGATATCACCGTCTTCAACTACATAATCTTTACCTTTTTGTTGTAATTTACCAGCAGCTTTAACAGCACTTTCATCTTTATATTCAATAATATCTTCGTATTTTGTGACTTGAGCTAAAATGAAAGTGTTCATTAAATCGTTATGGATGACACCAGCAGCCTGAGGAGCTTTGGTTCCTTTTCTGATAGTCCATTCACGACATTCATCAGCACCAGCAGTGAAAAACGAAATCAAATCCAATTTTTCTCTCATCAACAAAGTAATTTTTGGTAATTGAGATTTAGCACCAATTCTTTCTTCTTCTGCAGTTCTTTCTTCGTCGGTCTCCATATGTGATAATCTCTCTTCTAAACTAACAGAAAATGGAATGATAATATCACCTGGTGAATATTTATCAACCCACTCTTTGATACCTAACAAATGTTTATTTTTCTTTCTAATGAAATCTCTTTCTGATAAATTGATTAAGTAAATTGAAGGTTTAGCAGTTAATAAAAACATAGTGTTGATGACTTCAATTTCTTTTGGAGTCCAACTTTGATTTGCGACTCTTTGACCTGATTGCAATAGCTCAATAATTCTTTCAACTAATTCAGCTTCTTCCTTCTTTTGTTTAACTTCTAAAGATTGACCACCTTTTTTAGTTAACTTTTTAACATTTTCTAAATGCTTTTCAGCAAACTCAATATCTTTTAATCTTAATTCATTTGAAATGATTTCCAAATCACGAACTGGATTAACGTCACCTTCAATATGAATGATTTCAGCGTCATCAAAACAACGGACAACTTGATAAATGGCATCCACGGCTCTGATATGCGATAAGAAAGCATTACCTAAACCTTCACCAGCTGAAGCACCTTTGGTTAAACCTGCAATATCATAAATTGTGATATGAGCTGGAACTTCACTTTTTGGTTTATAAATCTCAACCAATTTCTCTAAACGTGGCGATGGAACAATCACTCTTGCTTCTTCTGGATCAATGGTAGCAAATGGGTAATTCGCAGGATTACCTAAAGGACATCTAGTGATGGCTTGGAAAAAAGTTGATTTACCAACATTAGCTAAACCAACAATACCAGATTTCAAATTATTACCTGGACGCCCTAATAACAGTTTTTTCTCTTCAACAACTTTCTTTGGTGGCATATTTACAAAGTGATTGGAAACTTTTTTCAATTAATTCGATGAAATAATTTGATTTTTTCAATGCTGAGAGAGCGCAAAAAAAATAAAAAAAATCATCAAACGTGTGATTAACAATCACAAACGGTTAACTTCCTGATTAGGATAATTATAGTACGCTTTTTAAATCCACTTATTCATTATCTATTTGACTAATATAATCTTTAAGTCTATCTTCTTCATCTGAACCTGTTCTTTGTTCAGACACTGCTCTGTCGGTTCTACTGAAGGTTTCTCCGTTATATTTGGTCACCAACAGCTTTTGTCCACCAAAAAATCTGCTATCCATTTTCTGAATATTAGTATTCAACAGTGAAACAAACTGTTTTAACTCACCTCTATACACCTTACTGCTGCCTCATCGTCTTTGAATCTGACTGAAACAACACCTTCCTCCTCTTTGTCGAATAATATCACTCTTTCAACTAATCCAAACTCTTCACACCCTTCTTGTATATCCTCTATTATGTCTTGCTTGACCTCAGGGTCTTCTTCTAATTCCTTCAAAGTGAACGCTCTCTTAATAATTATGGTCCTCAACCACTTAGGATTGACTTTATCATCATCACCATTCCAATCTCCGATTTTATCATTTAATGCCTTGAGTTTCTTCTTTATTGTCTTTCTATCCTGATCTGTTAAAGGTCTCTTATTCGACGTCTCACCCTCAGGATTCCCCCTGAACTGTGCTGCTTGGACGCTGATTGGCGTTCCATTAACTCGCAGTTTTGTCTCATCAAGCATTTGAATTGCAAGATTGACACTTTCTGGCTTTAAGTATACCACTAGCGCATCGCCTTTGAAGTTTCCCTTATCATCGGTATAAAGCTTTATCTTAGGCTTATTTGTTAGCAAGTCTTCAGCAATAACACCATATTTAGAAAATGTTTGTTTTAGCTCTGCAAGATCAGTATCTAAGGGTAGATTTGACACGTAGATTGCAGTTTGCTGATATATTTTTTTCGCTTGCTGCTTTTTCAGTTTAAGCTCTTCTATCTTCTTTCTTTTCTTCTCTTGGATTTCTCTCTGAGCATCCGTTAAGTTTTCTTCATTTGTCAAATCTGATGGAATCCATCTCTCTAATACCGAATTGAACTCAAAACTTTCATTTACTTCAGGATCCTCATATATCCATTTATCCTCATTCTTATCAAATGATATACGCCGATCCAGTTTATCCTTATCGATAGTCCTAGGGTCTATATCTTTTAAGATATCCATTTGCTACTTGTTTTCATTTAGGCAAAAAAAAAAAAATCAAGCTGTCTAAAAATGATGATCGAGGGTGAAGCCTCATTGTCAATGAATGCTTCAAGGTTTCTATCGCACTTGAATCTACTTCTTACGACTCTCATTATACAAAGACTTCAATACACAGTAAAATGTTTTTGAATCAGACTTTTATTTACATATAAATGGTTATATATTAGAAAAATTAGGCATTTTAAGGGAAAATGAAATGCTTTTTCTCTTTTATATACTTTTTTTTTTCGTTAAAAGCTCTATTTCTTTGTCATTACTTCATTGTTGATCTTTATGCCTTAAAAGGCTAAGACGATGGTGTATTTTCACAAACATATTTCGTTTGGGCAACTTCAGATACTTCTGTAAACGTGACTGCACTGCAGACACACATAAAACAAGATCATAGAGGTATCTGCTCTTCTCTGCTGCGACTGAAAGAAAACTGCCTCGTGCGCGTGACATTTTGGACATTCTTTATCTGATCTCGGTAGCGTTGGGTCTGAACCAATATCATTCACAATACCAGCTGTTTCACTAATTCCAAGCATTAGTCTTTCATACAGAAAACCATATCTCAATATCCCCACTTACCCAATATTTGATATAAGTTCATGACGATAAACTAGCGGAGTCGCGGCCTGTTCAACATAACTGCAAATTCTGCATTCGAATAACAGTTGGCCATTCGCCTTATCCTCCTTCGGATACAACATATTGTTGCTATTCAGTCAATAAATTTACCACTAACATTATCTAAACACTCACCATTCACGACAGAATCTAAAGGATGTCATCGTTATATTCTTTCCATCTCTATTAGAAATTTATTTGTTTGTTGGTTAAACTCTAACGGTATAACCTTCACTAACATGTTTTGATAGTTATGCAGATGTCTTTTTTTTTTTTTTTTTTCTTCACCGAATTTTTCCAGTTCAACACTTGAAAGGTCTTAACAGATTAACAATGTACGCTCTAACCAGACAATCAGCTCGTGTTGCTTCTCGTTATGCTTCAAGAAGAGCAGTCTTTGCAGCTTCTCGCTGGAATTCCACTGTTGCAGAAACAGCTCCAGTTGATCCAAAGATCTCAACTATTGTTGATCAAATTTCTAAATTGACATTATTAGAAACTGCATCTTTGATTTCTGAATTAAAAACACAATTGAACATTCCAGATATCTCATTCCCTGCAGCTGGTAGTGCACCAGTAGCAGCACCAGCAGAAGAGGAAGCACCAGCAAAGGAACAAGAAGAAGAAAAAACTATCTTTTCTATAAAATTAGAAAGTTTCGATGCCAAATCTAAACCAAAGATCATTAAAGAAGTTAAAGGTCTATTAGGCTTATCTCTGGTTGAGTCCAAGAAATTCGTTGAGGCTGCACCAAAAATTTTAAAAGATAATGTTGCAAAAGAAGAAGCTGATAAAATAAAAGCCACCTTAGAATCTTTAGGTGCCAAAATTTCCCTTGAGTAAACAGATAATTTTATTACAGTAGATTGTCATGGGGTATAAAATTTTGGTTATGAAAATAGGAAGAAAAAAAAGTCACAGTTCTCACAGCATGTACATATATATATCAGTTTTCACAAATTCAATAAGGAATTATGTTCTTATGAATATCTTTTATTTATTAGATTGTATCCTAAAATCTCGTCGAGTACCTTCTTGATTCTCGGCTTGAAGGACTTATATTATTCGAGATATAAGAATTTTGGCGATGGGTTTCGTAGTTGGACACTGGAGTATTGAATCCTTGGAATTGTAAGCTTTTCCTTCTTGAAACTATATGAGATGAATCCAAACTTCTAATATTATTTGAATTTATATACATCGATCTAGGACGTTGTGATTGATTTGAAAATGATCTAGGAATTGGTGTCGGCATAGCTTGGAATCTGGGACTACTATCGACTTCTACGTTGTATCTTTTTGCGTATCGTAGTTCTTGATATCTTGTATCTGTAAGTGTTGGTAAATTATTTGATCTAAAAGAAGGTGACATTCTCAAAACAGGATCGTGCTTGGAATACGTTGAAGCTCGCCTGCTGAAAGGATTTTCTTGTGATTCATATCCTTGCAATGATTCTATTCTACTATCGCCTCTGAAAGAATCGCTGTCATCTGAGAACTCTGCTGAAGATATATTCCCTCTGCTATCTTCTCTATCATATTCTTCAATTCTTGTGTTTTCATCTTCATTCATTATCAATGCAGACAGTGCCGAAACTAAAGCTTGCATCTTACTATATAGTACAACTGAAGATGAATCTATCAATGACTCAGATTTGGATCCTCTATGTAATGGTGCTTGGAAAAGATCAAAAGTAGATTCTAACATCTCTTCAAAAGCAATCTTCTGTCTGGCATTGAGACTAGAATTTTTTAATAGTTCTTTGAGTTCGCTTTCCATTGATAACAGCTCGGATGAGCGTTCAAGAGACGAGGGAACTCTGCGTACCTTTCGAACATTGCGAACTGATGATGGCCTTGTTGACGATGGAGAATGCAAAAAATCCTGATTCAAACCGGGTTGACTCCTTCTGAAAACCATAGCAGCACAATAACCTTTAGGATACGAAGTGAATGGTCCTTCTATTCCTACTATCTCCTGTCAATTTCCCAAACCGAATTCTTTCTGATCAATCACATTTTCTTGATTGTTTACCTTTTAACGGTTTGCACGCACATTTTTGACTACAGAATCCCAACTACATAAAAGAGGTTAAAATTTTTTATAAAATGAAAGGATCAGAAATCTACAAAATACTGGGCATAAAGATCTTCACCAGCTGCACCATAATCTAGCTGTTCTTCTGGATAATGATCAAAAAGAGAAGTATCCCCAATACCACCAGTAATAGGAGGTTCATATGGAGTTTCTATGTCTTTAGCTAGTAATTTCTCCCAGATGACTTCAGAAAACCATGCGTGATTTCTAATATCAGCTGGTCCATTATGCAAGTTACCCAATCTTCTTGTTAAATCTGCTGTAATTAATCTGGTTAACAAATCAACAGCATCAGGATGCATGAATGATGGATACTGAACTTTTCCAGCTAGAATCTTTTGATAAGTTTTCATTGGAGTTGTGTCATAAAATGGCGTATAACCAGCTAGCATTTCAAAAATCAAGATACCCAATGACCACCAATCAACAGATTTATTGTATGGTTTAGTGGTGATAACTTCTGGAGCAATATAATCTGGAGTACCACAAAGAGTCCATGTCACAGTTGAAACCTCCTTTGCAAATCCAAAGTCAGTGATTTTTATGTGACCGTTACGATCTAATAAAATATTTTCAGGTTTCAAATCTCTGTAAATAATATTATGATTGTGTAGATACTCAATTGCTAGAGTAACTTCAGCTGCATAAAATTTTGCAACAGGATTGGGAAATCTCTGAGATTTTCTTAATAAAGAGAACAGTTCACCACCTTCAATATAATCCATAACCATGAACAGGTTTCTGGCATCTTGAAAAGTACCCCACATTCTAATTAAGAAAGGATGTTCAACTAATTTGAGCATTCTTCTTTCATCATTGGTATGTTCAATCTGTTTCATTTTAATAACTTGTGCCTTTTTTAATACTTTGATTGCATAATATCTGCCGTTATGGATAGAGCGAACTAAGTGAACTCTACCAAATGAACCAGTCCCTAAAGTACGCATTATTTGAAAATCTCCTAAACTATATTTACCTTTAGACACTGTTGATTTTTGCGGAAGCAAAGATTGTTGAATCGCATTTTGAGCAATACTAACTTGAGATTGTGCTATTTGAGATTGAGGGTCTTGTGTAATTTGTTGCTGGTAAGTTGCTGGTGAGACAATCTGTTGGGTTGGGATTTGTGAGGTTGGTTGTTGTTGCCGGTAAGCCATAGTTTCCGTGCTTCGACTGCTAAGACTTGATTCTGATTGGGCTGGAGACAATTGATTATCCTTATGGTTTCCAGAAATGTGGAGTTTCTTCAGTATGGTAGTATGCATACAATGCAGACCAGCTGAAAAATTACTAACTATTCACTTTGAAAATCAAAAACTTCTGAAGTTACACTTATATAGTCTTCCTTTAGATAGTTTGAAATTCTCAATTAACTCACCGATTTCTCGTTCACGTTAGTTGTAATAACGTACCTAAATAACTTGAATTAAGGTCTTAATTAAAGCAGACAAACAAATTGAGCAAATTTTGAAAAAAGGAAAACGATCAGTTGAAAACAAGACCCGAAATATTAAAACTGATTCTTCCTGCTCAATTCTTAATCGATAAGAACCTTTATATTGAGGATGTGCCTTCTTAGGGAGGAAAACCTTCAGTTTCACGAAATTCAGGAAGAGCGTGCACTTCATAACCACTACCCAATTCGGACATTACTACTTAGAAATCTACCTCCCAATTCTATTAATTTATACAGATTATTTTCTTCTTTTACTAGGACGAGCATTCTTTGCACGACGTTGTTCTTGTTGTTCTCTTTGCTTCCTAATTTGTTCAGTTGATTTGATCTCACTATGTTGTCCAGCTCTGTTATAACCTTTAACCCGAACTCCAGATTTAAGTGCTTGGTCAACTTTCTTCTTTTGTGTTTTGAAATCATCTCTAAACTTATCTGGTACTCTAGGTGCCTGTTGTTTATTATGTTTATATTTCTTTTCTTGGTGATTACTATGATTTGTAAATTCATTAACAGTTTCTCTAGCACCAACTTTAAGACCATTGATCTTTTTGGCACTTTTCCAACTCTCATATCTACCTGATCTATAAGTTGCGGGAATTTTAGTACCACTTTCGCCAATGATGAATTTTTGATCGGTGGATCTAGAATTCACATATTTACCTTTCTTCTTATCCCATTGCATGACCTGGGATTGTTTATGATTTTGAATTTTATCATCATCATTTAGATCAAAAGTAGCATTTTGTGCATCATTAGCAAATCCTGAGTTTATTTGCAATTGTTTATCTTGAATAACATTTGTTGGGGCATAATGACTAATGAAAAAATTTGGATCTCTGAATGATTTTTTTGGTCTTGCTGCATGTTCTTCAGTTTCAAATTCATTTTCAAGTATTTGACCACTGACAGAATAACCAACTTCACTTGAATCACCTTTCAGAATTTCATCTTCTAAACCATGTGTTAGCCCTGCTATTCTTTCCATTTCTAATAGCTCTTTTCTTTCTTTTGCTCTTCTTTGAATTGGAGCAATCTGTCTTCTTCTAGTATTCATTAAGTCAACCAAGCTATCATCTTTCTTTCCAAATTCAAACACAGTCTCTTTATGATAACGATTTTGTAGTTTTTCTAAATATGCTATCTTCTCTTTTTCTAAGTTGGCACCAAATAAAATGCATTGTTCGTCCCATCCACTATTTTTGATCTCTCTTGATCTTTTGACAGATTCAGTACCTGCTGATGTTCTCGTTCTAAAATACAGCTTCTCAGCCTTTAATGCAACCTCTTGTAGAACTTTAAGATCGTAATTTGTACTAATTAAATGATTGAACATTTCCATCATGTTCTCAACATTTATTCTTGGCGATGAACCAAGAACCATTCTATCAGTATAAGAAACTTTTGGTTCAACATAGCTGTCCCCTTGTCTCTCTTTTAAAATTTCACATTTCTTTTCATACATTGAAGTCAGTAAAATTTTTCTACCTAAAAATAATTCCAAGTCCAACAGATAGGGTAGTTCATTATCAGAAACAATTGAATAAGCCCAGCCTTTATTACCTGCTCTTGCAGTTCTACCAACACGATGGATGAAGATTTTAGAAGAGCCTGGTAACGAGTAATTGATAACGTTTGCTAAAACTGGAACATCGATACCTCTTGCTGCAACATCAGTAACAACCAAGATTGGAGCTAAACCAGTTCTAAAATTTAGTAACTGTCTCTTTCTTGCAGTTTGATCTAATGTACCATATATGTAAGAAATAGCATAGCCACTCTCTTTTAACAGAAGAGTAACATATTCAACATGATGTCTGGTTGGGACAAAAACAATTGTGGAGTATGGAGATGGTAATTGATTTGCAGGTGGTAATCTCTTTCTCTTTAAATCTTTCTTTCTTTTATGTTTCTTATTCTTATCATCAGGGTCTAGATCATCAGAGTCTGAATAGTCTTTATTCGCGAAGTCAAGCTTTTTTAACTGGTCTTGTGAGGCATGAGGAACTTTAATAACATCTTGTAGTAAACTCAGTAAATTAGCTTCCCTTTCGTTATTTTTTGTTGATATGAAAGCCATCTCTAATTGATCAGAGATTTTAGTTTCAGCATCTAACCTAACAAGAACTGGATTTGATAGACCGGCCTTAGCAAAATCAACTAAAGACCTTGGTAGCGTAGCAGAGAATAATAAAGACTGTCTATTTGGTGGCAACGAAGATATTAATTCGTTCAACTGTTCTTGAAAACCCATTTCAAATAGTCTATCGGCTTCGTCAAAAACAATGTACTCAATGGTTTTCAAATCTAAGTTCATTTCCATTTTTAAATGTAAAAAACGACCTGGCGTAGCAACAATGATATCAGGATTTGACATCATCATAGAAAATTGATCTTCTAAAGAGTCACCACCAATTAACAGGATACTTCTTAAATCTGAGCCTTTAGAAAAATCCTTTATAACTTTATAGGTTTGTGTAGCTAATTCTCTTGATGGTGAAAGAACTAAAGCTCTGGCTCCAACTTTCGCAGAATGAATTTTTAACTTTTCAACTAAAGGCAGAGAAAATGCAGCTGTCTTACCTGAACCTGTTCTAGCCATACCAACTATATCTCTATTCTGTAGAATTAGTGGGATTGTTTTTCTTTGAATTGGAGTTGGTTGTCTGAAGCCCTTTTTCGTTATATTATTCAAGACAAATTTGGATAAACCAAAGCCTGCAAACGTACCAGCTTTAGCTTTTGTAGTTTGAGGTTTAATATTGAAGTAATTCGAAAATTCAACATCTTCCTTCACTTTTTCCTGATCTTCATCATCTGATAACTCCAAACTTGGAAATTCTGCAGTAGCTTGCTTAACAACTTTACGCTTCTTTGGAGCTTTCTCTTCTTCTTCATCTGAAGAGATGATTTCATCTTGAATCTCTAACTCTGAGTCATTCTCTTCACTATAATCTTCTGAGTTTGAATTCCCATTCAGCACTAAATTACTAGCAATGTCGAAGTCTTCCTCGTCACTACTCATGCATCCAAATTATCAAACCGTTAAAATGAATCTATTTACATACAAATTCTTAAAGGCCCATTGAAATTTTTTTTTATCCTAAGATGTGATTATATAAGCGATGATGTAGGAGCAGCATTTATTATACGGGTTGGGGCAAATACTACATAATAACTGACGGAATTGGAAGCAATTGAGAGAGAATTTTTTTTCAACAGTTATCATTTATTATTGAATTGGGCTAAATCTTATTCATTCCCACTCAGTTGAATACTTTAAGTTATAGGAACTCATTGTTAGTCCTCACTCTTGAACACTACCGCATAATAATAAGTCTCAAATAGGAAAACCATTTAAATATAATCTCTTTTTATTTCCGAATACGTGCGTATTTTAGTGCATTTTCTTTTCCTGAACAACAACAGAGTGAAGAAAAGATATTTATAACTAATCTAGGCTACGTGTTGACTTGGGATCGAAGGTTGTATTACTCTCTGGAGGGGGGCTTACTGAAACATTGTATATATTTTCTTCCTAAGATTGCTTGTTAAGGATTATGATTTGTGGCCGTCAGGGTGGTACAAAACCTAAACTAACCTCAGGGAGAAAGATACCTAGGTTACCAAATAAGAAGATTTTTGCCCTTGTTGGAGTGGTAATAATATACATAGTGTCTATATTGAACAGCTATGCTGTGTCTCCGGTTTCCCTGGATAAGTCATTGATGTTTTTACAAGAAACTAAGGATTCTGTTTCTATTGTCGGGGCAAAAGAGCAAATCAGCAATTTATTATCACCGACAGTTGTCGAAGATCTGTATGAAGACCCAGTTAATAAGTATGAGGCGAATGATTTAAGAGCTAGACTTGCGAAGAAATATCCTTATGATAGAACAAATCGTATACCTAAATTGATATGGCAGATCTGGAAAAGCCCAGTAGAGAGGTTGGATAATGATCATTTAAGAAAAAATATTGAAACCTGGATTGAACAAAATGGGTACACGCATAACCTGGTTACTGATGATGAATTAAAATATTTACTCGAAGATTTGTATGGCGAATTTCCAGAAATTTTAGAGGCATACAAGACAATGCCACTAGATATTCTACGATATGATTTCATAAGATATCTATTATTATTTGCCAAAGGTGGTGTCTACTCTGATATTGATACTAAAAATATAGTGGATGTGGATAACTGGGTGGAGATGGATAAAAACATGCTTAAATATCACGATGTTCCAAGTAATCTTAATCTCGGATTTGTGGTTGGTGTTGAAGGTGACTATGATAGAAACGATTGGCGTTATAAGATATCTCGTCGTTTACAGCTTTGTCAATGGACCTTTAAAAGTAAACCAGGCCATCCTATTTTAAGAGAATTAATAAATTCAATAGTAGCAGTGACATTGAATGACTATAATGCAAGGCTTAATCATGTCAGGATCAATAATTACTATCATACTTTACATTCTATTTATACTGTTTTGGAATGGACAGGTCCTGCAATATTTACTGATACCATTTTCCATTATTTCAATGCCATCTATGGGAATGTTTTATATATCAATCCAAATCCCGTTCCAACTCTCAAGTACACAACCTTTGAAGGGTCAGATAGAGATAAAAATGATATAGATGTTAATGATAATAGATTTATTGGATGGATGACCTTCACAAGAATAAGGAAACCTGTGATTTTTGATGATGTTTTAATATTACCAATAAACAGCTTTAATGGATTTGCTGATGATTTGGAATTTCCAATAGATAATCAACTGACATATGTCAAACATGAATTCCATGGTAGCTGGAAATCTCTGTGAGATTAGGGGAGTTAAATAGATGTTTGTTGTTTTTAATGAAGAGGTTTTAATGAGTATTAGTGTAGTCCCCGAACCGATGTAACATGGTCAAAAAAATTTGAACTTTTGCATCATGATTTGGAAGAATAAATTGTTTATTGTGTTCAAAAGGTTTCCTCACCCAGAATATGGGAGATTCAGATAGGAAACGAAAATCTAGGAAGACAAAGGATTTTATAAAGAAGTCTTCCAATAAACTAAAACGTTCGTTTGATATTTTCAAAAACAAAAGTCATGAGAATTTGTATGATACCTTAGGGCCAGTAGAAAGTATTGATTCAGAGGATGAATATCCAAATCGGAAACAGTTGAAACAAGAAGTGATACTGGTGGATGATTACGAAAATAGTAATGATGAGGAAGAAGTTGCGCCAGAGGAGAAAGAAGACCATAATGAATTAACTGAAAATACTGATTTCATATCGTTAAAATTTTCAGATTCTGAAGAGGAAAGTGAAAATGAACTAGATAATGAAGAAGATGCTTATTCAATGGATGAGAATGAAACAAACTTAGACTCAAATAGATTAATAGTTAAGACGGATGCTCCATGGATTCAAAATCATGACCATTCAAAGCAGAGAGAGATCGCGGATTGGCTCACCATGGAGATTAAAGATTTCATTGCCTATATATCGCCTTCCAAAAATGAGATAGAAACAAGAAATAGCACAGTTAGAAGGCTAAGGGAAGCCATTAACGAGTTGTGGCAAGACTGTGAAGTCCACGTATTTGGATCTTATGCAACTGATCTATATTTGCCGGGATCTGATATTGATATGGTTATTGTTTCAAGAGATGGTCATTATGACAGTAGAAATTCGCTATATTCACTTTCATCTCATTTGAAAAAGAAAAATCTAGCCATAAAAGTCGAAGTTATTGCTAAGGCGAAAGTTCCCATAATTAAATTTACTGAACCACAAAGTAATATACGCATTGATGTTTCATTTGAGAGAACAAATGGTCTCGATGCTGCAGCAACTATAAGGTCTTGGTTGACTGAGACTCCAGGATTGAGAGAAATAGTGTTAATCGTCAAACAATTCTTGAGTGCAAGAAAGTTGAACAATGTTCACGTTGGTGGACTTGGTGGTTATTCAATAATATGTTTAGTTTATTCCTTTTTGAAATTGCATCCAAGATTATCAACAGGGAATATATCACCATATGAAAATCTGGGAGTTTTGTTGATAGAATTTTTTGAATTATATGGACGTAATTTTGGTTATGATAATGTTGCGATCTGTGTTGAGAAAGATAATGTATGCTACCTGAATAAAAAATATTATCCAGATTTACAGGGGAGATCTCCTTTTACATTAGCAATTCAGGATCCTTCAGATCCTAGAAATAATATAAGTAGAGGTTCTTTTAATATTAGAGATATCAAAAAAGCTTTCAACGGTGCCTATGAACTTTTTATCAACACATGTTATGAATTAGATGGTGCAACCTATAAAGAAAGAATTGGAAAAACTATTCTAGGTAATGTTATCAAATATCGTGGTAAGGAAAGGGATTTTAAGGATGAAAGAGATTCAGTTATTAATGAAGCTTTTGAAGGTAAAACTTTAAGACTAGCTCGCGATGAAGTTTACACAGAACACAGCATAACATCAGATGATGAAGATGAGCTTGAAAAAAGGGAGGATACTCCAAAAGTGGATGATTTTATGGGGCTTGAAGAGAGTAGTGATGATGATAATCAAGTTCGAGATGTAAAACCATTGAAAAAGAAAAGTACGTCTAGCCTGGACAAAGAAGCAAGGAGAGAATATTGGTTACAAAAGGGCAAAGCATTAGCATAATCTATTATTAAAAATCATTTTTTCGTAGTTGTTTCCTTTGCGATTTAAATTTTTTTTCTTTGAGTCTCTGTTCGTTAGTTTTAGTCTTTCTATTTATAAATATTAGTTATATAATTCTCATAATTTCAAAAACAAACCTACATCTCCTTCCATTTACGTTTGTCATGTTCACTTGTTTCCTCAGCGAAATGTACAACGTTTTTAATCTCATCAACCAGTTTCTCAAAACATAACTCGGTATTTCTTTCTCTTGACCTCATGGTATCATTTTGTATTAAGATAGAATTACTCTTGGTAAGATATCGGAATTTCTAGTAAATTAATTAGCATAAAATATAGACCTACACTATATAATACTCACTTTTGCGGTCAATTGATTCTTGATCTCATCGGGGATCCAATTGACATTACTCCATTTCTCTAACACAATGGTACTTTTGGAACTAGTCTTATTCACCTTCTGTCCGCCGGGTCCACTGGACCTACTATAAGTAATCTTGAACTCATCTCGAGGAATCTTTACACTGCTCAATTCATTGAGCCATTTCTTAGCAAAAGATTTCGAATCTGTAGTATACCGTCGAAGCATATTTTAAAAGTACGGAGTTTAAAAGCAAACCAAGTATAATCTTCATTCATAGGGATCTCAATTACAAAATGTTTTCAACTCGTCTTATTTCAAGCTCTATTAGATCTACTCGTAATTTTTCAAGTTCAGCTCGTGCATTAATAGAAATTGGTAGTCCTATACCTTCCGTTTCTACCTTAAGAGAAGGTTCCCCTGGTAATGAGGTTGATTTAGCTGAATTGACTGCAAAAGTAAGTATACAAACCAAGAATCCTTTTGTCACTTGCCAAATTCCCATAACATCGGTGGACTAACGTATAAAAAGGGTAAAAGTGTCATTGTCGGTGTTCCAGGTGCATTCTCCCCAGCCTGTTCTGCTAGTCATGTTCCAGGTTATATTCAACATTTAAAAGATTTTGAATCAAAGGGTTACAAAATCTTTGTTACTGGTGTCAATGATGCCTTTGTATTCAAAGCATGGGGTGAATCATTAACTAATGACCCAAAAGTAAGTTGGTTTTTCTCCATTTCTTAGAACTTAGAACTACGTACTAAACCACATACAGATTCGTTTCATTGCTGATCCTTCTGCAGACTTCTCAAAGGCTGCTGAACTTACGGTCGACGCTACCTCTGCCTTTGGAGGTATCAGAGATAAGAGATTTGCAATCTTAGTTGAAGATGGTAAAGTTACTAAAGAAATCGTCGAACCAGATAATTTCGGTGTCAATGTCACTGCTGCTGAGAAAGTTCTTGAGCAGATCTAACAGCTGACAGAGATCTAAATGATGATTTTGGGACTTTGATGGTATTTAAATAAAATCTTAGGCTTTAAATCTTTGTGTTGTAGTGGCTGTAACTAATATTCCAAATAGGAAGTGCTCATAAAAAATCATCGAATCTGAGTATAAATATATAATTCCAGAATAAACTATGACTGAAGTTGAGAAATCCGATGTTGTTTACGAAAATGAGTTCAGTTTATATACGAAAACATTGAACTTTAACGTTATTGGTCGTTATGATTCGAAAATTAGACAGCTATTATACCACACGTCACACTGTCAGTTATATAAATTTAATGAAGAACAAGAATGGGAAAAACTAGATTTTCAAGGAGTTTTGGCGATTTATTCACGGGAAAGCAATGAGAACGATATATATGATCATGGTGTTATAATATTGAATAGAAGTTCACCAGAAAATTTTTGCATTGGATTATTATCAAATACAAAAAGTAAAGAACTGAACATTAATGAAATTAAAATTGAGTATCAAACCGATTATATAATTATTAAAAACCTAGTTGGCGAAATCTTTGGATTTTGGATACATGAAGTTAAAGATAGAGAAAGTGTTTATTCTTTGATCAAGGCAATAGTAACGTCTGAAAAACAATAAACAAAAATTTATTTGGTTATATCTTTAATTTTTTTTTTATAAGTACCTCTTTTTTTCTTTGGTTGATCTTCAGGTGAACCTGCACCTGGTATTGTTTTATCTGCGAACCCAGGTAAAGTTTTGCCAGATATCTGATTTTTTTTAGGTATGTTTTTCGCCTTTTTAAATTTTTTATCATCATCAAAATCTGGAAGATCATAAACTTTCCCCTGTTGCAACTGTTGTTGGGCCAAAGCTTTCTGTTGAAGTAACTGTTGGTGCTGTTGTTGTTGCAAAGGCGTTAGACTTCCCATTCTTTGTTGTTGAGGCTGTTGAATTTGGGATAATCTTTGCTGTTGTTGTTGTTGAGATGTATTTGACCCTAATGAAGAATTTGAGCTGAAAGGTCTTGCTGATAAGTTCGCATTTAGTGAAGCTTGTTTTAATTTCTCCTTCTTAATTCTAAATTGTTCAACAAATCTTAATCTTGTAAATTGATTTGATTCACTTGCTGAATCACCAATTGCAGATGATTTATCGTTCATTATCAACATAAATTGTTCATATTCAGAGTTCTGATGAGGTGAATCTTCATGTAATTCTCTAAATGGCTTAAATGCTTTTGAATTGGGATCTGAAGATTCTACTCTATGATCGTGTATTATTTCACCAGTTTCATAATTTATTTTAGGGTACTCAGATTTTAGTCTAATAAGTGGAGACCCATGATATGGATTTAAAGGGACTGTTAAATTTAATTTTCTCTTTGTAATTGATAATATCTCACTTTCCATACTAACACCTAAATGATCACTAAATCTTTGTAAAGCAGAATCTGTTTGATATAACAAATCATAAAATAACGATAGTTGTGTAGGTCTTAATAAAGCTCTGTATGATCGAGGTACTTGTTTGGTTTCCTGGATATTTTTTTCATTCGTTACTTTAACTTCAATAGAACTCCTATGGTCATAGATTTTCAATATAATACAACCTTCATAAAATCTTATACCTGCATCTCTTAGAACTTCAACTATAGCATGTGGTATCTCTTCTCTAGCAACATACTCCAGGAAATCTTTAACCAGTTGACTACTCTTTGATATTATACCGTCCTAAAAGAAAACTCCGTTAGTTATTTATTCGAAAATTGCTAAAAAAAAAAATTGAACGTACTTGATTTCCAAATCTATAATGGTTTTCATGGATATGAAATTCCAAAGAAGGTGGAAACTCTTCGTATTTAGCTAAAATCTCTTCTGAACTTTCAACAAAGTCATAATTTTTTCTCTGAGATGCTTGATGTACAAGTCTATGAGTATTTCCATTTAATGCTGCAGCTCTCTGTTGTGCTTGCAACTGGGCTGTTTGCGCATGAGTTTGTGCCTGCTGTTGCTGAAGTTGTTGATTTCTTGTTGTCATATTACCATTAACAGCAACACCGTTCACTGGTACTCCAGCTTTCATCTCATTATAAGACCTTTTAAGTGTCTCTTGGTTAGACATCCTCTCCTTACTATAAATGAACCAAAAAACAAAGCCTTTCTACCAATCCTTGGATGATTAATCTCTAACTTTAAAACAGATACCACAATTCTATTACTCGAAAAATGTTTACAAGATTATATCTTTCGGTGAAATCTTTAATGTTGAACAATGAGCTTAATTTACATTTGATGTTTCCCAACGAGACTACAAATTTCGGTAAGAGACACACAGTAATAAACTATTCACATCCAAACACCAACACAATTTATGTTACAATATATATTCAAATTTAAAAGTTGTTAAGAGGTTTTGTTAAACCTTTGTAGAGTTCCAGACGTCTTGAATACCAAATATAGAGGTCAAGGTACCTGCTAAACCAATGGTGCCTTCGTCATATCTTAAAAATTGTAAGTTATTCAAGACAATAAAGAGATCTAATGAATCCCAAACTAATCTTTTTGTAGCTTTAGATTTCTCCAACTCTAAAGCTTTAACCTTTTCATCCTCTTTCTCTGAATCAACTGATGATAATTTAGAAGAAGTGATTGAAATTTTACGTAGATCATTGGTTAATCCAGAAACTAAACCAAAAAACCAAAACCAGTTGGCTAATTTGGCAGCTTTCGGATATGATTTGGTTGAAACCAATCCCAATAGTTTGAACCAGGCAATTGAGTCTAGTGTCAAGTAACCAAAATAGGCCAAGTTCTTCAAAACAACAGTTGCCCTAAGAGTTGGATCTGATAGTTTATTATCAAAGGCCTTGGCAGCATCTTGCAAATGATTTAAAGGTTTTAAAAACCTGAGAGACTTTCTTATAAAGGCTGCTTGAGATTGAAGTGACTTAAATAGCTTTGCTAATTCAACTGAATAACCATTTTGTGCAACATAAAACGCCAAAAATCTAACAAAATATTGCACTAATCTTAACGACTTTTCACGACCGACTGTAGTATCTAGATACTTAATAAGTTTTCTGAGAGTTGGATGATAAATGACAGTATCAGCAACCATTATGTCTTTATTTTAAAAAAAATGAACTTTTGAGACTCCTCTGTGTATTTATATCAATTTCTCCATTAAATTTCTCATCTTGCTGCCATTTCCTCGGGACAGAGGGACTTAGCATTTTTGGGTTTTTGCTAAAAAGATAATTTAGGCAGAGTCCCTCTGCCTAACTTCTAGAGAGAATCCCAGCCTAGCTCGGCAAGTCTAGCCACCCCTTCCTGGTTTAGCCGTTAGGCCGTAGAGTGGGAAACGTGATACGAACCGAGACCTCAATCGAAGCGTTCGGGATGTGCTTACATTTATTTGTGCTATACATTAATGACAAATTTATATTATGAAACGATACTAGTAGCATACTCTCTAGATTTTTGAATTAATAAGTTATCTGCAAGTACTAATGCAGCCATAGCTTCAACGATTGGAATGGCTCTTGGTGTGACATTTGGATCATGTCTACCTCTAGCAGCCAGGACACCTTTCTTACCATCATATGTAGCTGTTGCTTGTTCTTTAGAAATAGTTGCAACTGACTTGAAAGCAACAGAGAAATAAATATTTTCACCGTTTGAGATACCACCTTGAATACCACCGGAGTTATTCGTTTTAGTTCTTAGTCTTTTTGATTCTTCATCGAAATAGAAGGCATCGTTATGTTTTGAGCCTGGAATCTCAACACCTGAGAATCCTGAACCAATTTCAAAACCCTTTGTTGCAGGTAAGGATAACATGGCATGAGCAAGTTGTGCTTCTAATTTATCAAAAACAGGCTCACCAAGACCAATCGGTACGTTACGAATAACACAAGTAACAACACCACCAATGGAATCTTTACTGTCTCTATACTTTTCAACTTCTTTAACCATATCATCTGAAACTCTGTCATCTGGACAACGGATTGGGCCTGATGCATCAACGTCTTCCCTCGTTACAGTATTTAGTAACTTTATGAATTCTGGATCTTGGGCATCCCTATTCAATTTAACTGAACCAACTTGTGAGACAAATGCAACAATTTCAACATTATTAGCCTTTTTTAAGAATTTTTCAGCAATGGCACCTGCTGCAACTCTACCAATAGTTTCTCTTGCAGAAGCACGACCACCACCGGATGAAGCTTTAACACCATATTTTTCTAAATAAGTGAAGTCAGCATGAGATGGTCTTGGATATAAATCAGTTTCAGTGTAGTCATTTGGTCTATGATCTTCATTAGCCACAAGCATGGCAATAGGGGTACCTAATGCCCTACCCCTCTCTGTACCAGATTGGATGAAGACTCTGTCTTTTTCGTTTCTTGGGGTTGATAATTTCGATTGACCTGGTCTTCTTCTTGTTAATTGTGGTTGGATATCATCTTCAGTTAGTTCTAAACCCGGTGGTACACCCTCAACGATAGCCCCAACAGATTTACAATGTGATTCACCATAAGTAGTCACTTTGAAAAGAGTACCGAATGTAGACATAGCTTCTTTGTCTTTATAAATGTGCTTTAGAGACCTTTTTGAAATGTCCGACTCATTTTTTTAAATAGAGAAAAAAAAAATATATATATATATATGTTGCACCTGCGAAGAAAGTTTTCATAGTTAACTTCACTAATGTTTTAACTAGTAAGCTATTAGCTAATTTGAGCTGTTACTCCCTTTAGATCCGTACATTTCAATTACGGCATTGGCCTCGTTAATCTTGTCAGCATCGGATTGGACTTTTTCTATCCATCTTTGTACTAAACTATCATTTTCTTTCTCTAATTTCTCAACTTTATCATGTAATAAGTTATTTTGTATTTGTAAAGATACAAATTCGTCATTTAATAGCTCAATTGATTTGTTCTTCTGCTGATATTCTTCAGTTTGATTGTTTAGTTTATTTGTCAGTTTTGTAATGATATTATTCAATTTAATAATGTCCTTGCTGTTGGAAGAGTTCCGTGACTTTAAAGTATTATTCTCATCCTCCAATCTGGTCAACTTCTCTTTCTCATCCTTTAGTTGGTCTTTTAGTTTTTGGTTTTGTAGTACGGATATCTCTAATTCACTTTCAATGTTAGTATTGAATCGATGTCTTTCAAATCTTCCATACCTTTGAGTATCAGTAGCTTTCAATCTTGCTAACTGACCTTCTGATTTGAATAATCTATCGTAAACACTATCAACTTTTCCACTGTTAATCACAGTTACCCTTAGCATTGGATAATGACACTTACTTGACTTAAATTGACCGGAATCTCTCCCTTCGAACTCGTCTCTTTCAATTAAAGCTGCAACAATTACCTCCCTCCATTGATTAGTTACTTCAGTCATCTGTACGATTTCAATTCTGAAAGTTGTTCGTCAGTACTCTTAAGTGTATGTTGAAAAAAGATGTCTCCATATGAAAACTACAAATAAACAAAAACACGACTTTATAAAGGGATAAGCAACTTCTGCACAAAAAATGGCATCTAATAAGTCAGTAAGGAGTTTTAGGGATGATCACATAGAACCAATAAAGGCGGAATTCTTAAAGGGAGAAAGTTCACCACAATTAGCAACAGAAGATTTAGCTCTAGCAAATGGCTGGAAATACTGGAAGAAGAAACAAGGATCAGCTGAAGGACTGAATAAAAGACAATCAACTGTCGACCCCCTGGATGCAAGTGGGAATGATGAAGTTATAAAAAACCAAAAGATACACTCTCAAGAGATACAAGAATCACAAGATACTAAGCCTATTAAAGATAGTAAAGCTGAACAATGGGCAAGTTATTTGAATCCCTTAAGTTATATTCATCAAGAAGTTTTTAAATTCCAATTACCGCAGACAGAAGACAATCAATCAGAACATTCGTCTCTTACTATAGCACAATCACCAAAAGGCTGGTTCGGCTGGTTTGGGGGTCCTCCAAGGATCAGTGATGATACATTGGCACATGATGTTGTTAGCTCTACTGAATTAAAGAGACATATAAAGGATTCAAAGAAAGCAATTCAGAATCCTGATACTGTATGGGCTTGGTATCAAAATCATTTTCATGATAATATAGCTGGTGAAATTTCAGTATTAGGATCTAAAACCGAGACAAATCCTGTTGAATTGAAAAGATATCCTAGTGAATCTTTTATTACAAGAGAAGATTGTGGACTTATTGTTCCCAAACCTGCTGAATGTTTCAGAAAGATAACGACAAAAACAAAAATTAGAATTGCTACAGAACTATACTATAATTATCCAACAGAGAAGCATTTGTATCTGAAAAGAAACACACATAAGCCTATAATTCAATATGTTTTAGTTATATCAGTAATTGGTGCTTCAAAGACCAAAACTGCAATCACAGCCAAACAAATAAGTGAATATGCTAAAGATGCAGTAAAACAATGGTACTTGAATAAACAAACTGAATTCGACTATCAAATAGAGACAATATCATTAGAAGCTGCCAAAATCACTGAAAGTACTCTAGAAAACTTATTCAAATTAATAATCAATTGGAGAGAAGAGTTCAAAAAAGTTGATTTCATACTATTAGTTGGTTATAGGAATTCATTTCCCTTAGCTGCAGGTTTATTGAATATTTTGATTACAAGGAATCTGATTGATGATGCTAAAAAATTAGGTTTAATAAGCATTGATGGAATAATACCTGGGCCTTATCTTGATGAAACAGATTCATCTAGTGTTGCATATATCCCAGATTTCAATTCAACTCTTTCAAGTCTCCTGTATCAAAAAAATACCAAATTGACGATAGTCGGATCATTATCAAATATTCCAGCATCTTTAGCATTGCATTTAATACATCCAAATATTTTTAGAAGTGTTTTTTTACCAAATACAGCTTATAATGCCAATTTTGAAATTCAACTCTTTAGATTATCATTAATTTCGCAGAATTTGGGCCATTCAGCATCTAGAATATTAATACAGTTATCAAAATATTTCAATGGTGTGTCAACAATTAGTGAGAGTCTAAATAAAAGCTTTTTTCTCGAAGCTATTGAGAACTCATTAAGCACAACAAGTTTATTACGTACACGTCAGATCAAGTTTGAAATTATAGATGACTCGATACTTAGAAACGATTATAACCTAATATGGACATTACATGCTTTTATTGATGATTTCAAAACTATTAAAAATATTAACTCTTTAGATAAAATAAAAGATTTAATAGAACATTATCAACGTTGGGATCCACGATCCAAGGATTTAAAAGACTTAAAATATATGTTGGAAGTTCTAAGAATTGAGGATTACAGTTGTTCTATTTTACGATAAACGGTCTTTTTTTTTTTTCACTTTTGCATTGTAAGCTAAAACTAAACACGCGATTTATATTTTATGGTGTTTTTTTTCGTGTCTGTTGATTAAATTTGATTAAAAGCATCAACAAAAACATCAACAAAAACACCACAGACTTGCCACTTGTTAAGATGTCATTCTCATCAGGGTTGAAAAGAGTGAGTTTGGCATATATTTCTTTGGATCTCATTGCTAATTTTTGTTATAGATAAGAAATGAATCAGATGAAGAGTCTCTCTTTAAGAGATCTAATACTGTAACGACCAAACGTATTGGACAATTATACAGTCTTCTAAACGGTGTTCAACACGAGCAGATATTTGCTAGTAAGAAAATTATAATTGGTAGAAGTCGACAGTGTGATATTATACTGAAAGGCTCAGATGTTTCTACGAAACATTGTGAATTAATACCAATTTGGAACGATGTCACTAATAACCTATATATTAATATAGTTGATTTAAGTTCAAATGGTACTTTTGTTAACGGTTCAAGATTAACAAATGGGAATTACTTATTGAAAGATGGTGATAGAATAGATTTAGCTAAAAGTGGCTCATATGTTTTCAAATATAAAAGAGATGATGAAGAGCATAACGAGAATATGGACTCAAGTAAACAAAATAAACCTGAAAGATGTCTTAACTCTGAATATATTATTGGTAGGGAATTAGGTTCTGGACATTATGCAACAGTTAAAGAGGCTATCAATAGGAAAACTGGCGAGGCATTTGCTGTAAAGATCTTTAATCCCCAAAAAATAGATGATGCCAAGTCCTCAAAACAGTTTAATCAAGAACTCAGTGTATTGATGAGTATAAAACATGAAAATGTTGTCAAACTTATTGATAGATTTATTGAACCAATCAATAAGTATTCTATAACCACATATCTAGTATTGGAAAAGATTAACGATGGAGAACTATTTACAAGAATCGTTAGAAAGCAAAATTTAAGACAAGATGAAACAAAAGCTATCTTTAAACAAATTTTAAGCGGATTATTATACCTTCATGATCAAGATATCATTCATAGAGATATCAAGCCGGAAAACATCTTGTTGAATATCACACCAAGAACACCAAATGAACCAAATAATGGGCCTTGGGACGATAATGAACTTGACGTCTCTGTAAAGATTGCTGATTTTGGTCTTGCTAAATTTATTGGTGAGTTAAATTTTACAAATACTTTATGTGGTACACCTGCGTATGTTGCGCCTGAAGTTTTAATGTCTACTAGAAAATATTCTAAAAATATAGATTTATGGAGCTCAGGTGTCTTACTATACGTTTGTCTTGTTGGGTTTCCTCCATTTAGTGATGAGTTAGGACCTCCTTCAATGAGAGAACAAATATTGTCTGCCAAATATGCCTTTTATAGTCCATATTTTGATGAGATTGATGATTTAGTGCTTGATTTAATCTCAAAATTATTGGTCAAAGATCCAGAGCAAAGACTTAATATCCATGAAACAATAGCACATCCATGGTTTAAAGATGAGAAATTGTCAATTGACTCTATACAAAGATCACCAGTAAAGGGAGGTTTACCAAAAACTTATACAGAACTGTCTCAGATACAAAATATAGAGGGAGGTCTTTGATGGAGATTTCGTTTAAGGAGGTTGTTTAATCTCTTTTGTTTGAAAACGGTCAGAGAATATTGGGCGGCTAATTTTATATAAAAGAGCATTGGTGTTCCCTCTTTTTTTCTTTGATTTTTTGACCTTATAGAGACAATGGCGGATGATAAGATCAAACATTTGTCTGGTATAAAGAAGATGAATGAGGATGATATTAATAAAGAACTAGTGATGTGGGCTGGAAGATTAGAACTAGAATCAATTGATCTTCGAGATAAGTCGAAGGTGTTATCAGGCGAGCTTATGAATAGTAATGAGCTCCTAAAGTGTACAATAACTGATTTGAAGAAAGAGTTTGGTTCATTCAAGAAAGAAATGGATTCTTCTTTGAAGAACACGATGAATTCAGTAAACAAATCAAACAAACTAAGCCTTGATGCTAATAAAGTCATATCTTCGCATTCCAAAACATTAGACAAAATACCAGTTTCAGAGTTACAACAACTATCCAAACAAATGAAAACTATTTCTCAGAGTAAAAATTCGACTGAGTCTGCAGTCAATAATATTAATAAAAAAATTCAAACAATCATCAAAACAGTGAATAATATCAGTTCAGAACAATCAACAAATTACGAGCTTAATAAAACTACACAACAAAATATAAACCAGTTGGCTGAAAGCGTCTTAAAATGCTCAAGACGAATCGAAGATTTCCAAAATTTACAAATTGACTTTGCTAAAGATCTTGATAAATTGAAAAAATCACAAGATTTATTATCACAAAGTTTCAAAACTATAGTGTCATTAAATAAGTCTTCAGATTACTTAACTCCAAATAGCTCATTTTCTGATTTAAATGAACCTCCAAAACAATTGACAAACCCACGTTATAAATCCATGCGTTATAAAACGATTAGAAGGGAGCCTAGAACAAGACTGCAATGTCAACATGATAAAGAAGATTCATTACCAAATCATCAGCCTTTTAAAAAAAGGAAGTTAATAAATGAAAAAATCGAAGCATTTCAAGACTCTCAGTTCATAAGTTTACTTTCAGAAGATGATTTTTAAACAGATTTCTTTTTTGCATCTCAAAAAATTTCACTTTTAATTATCTGTCTATCTTCAATTAGTTTTATTCTTAGATGGTGATTTTTTGCTGTATTTGGTGTCCCATTTTTAGTGAATTCTATAAAATATAACTCATAAATAACCAGGTACCTTGCTATGAAATTTTTAACTTGTTCACCAGTCATTCCAGAACTTTTTTTTTTTTAATATCAAGTCATGTTCTTGTTCAATTCTCCATTCATGAACATTATTAATGTCTTCAGTATCAAAAAATAGATCAACTTCAAATAGAGTCCATAGTTTAACATAACTATCAAGATTACTATTGACCGTTAAGATATCTTTCATAACAAATTGTTGTAATAATATAAATCTAGAAACTTCTCCTCGATAGTTTCGTCTATTTCACAAGGTAAAATTCTATTAAACCAAGCTTCCACTATGATAATTTCAGCAGGTTTCTTAATATATAATCACTCATCCTCCCTAATCCTGGCGCCTTCACCATTAAAACCAGCATTATTATAAGTTGGGATTTTAAATCCAAATTCTTTATTTATTAATTTAGTCATTAAGTTATAACCAAGTTCAATATCATGAGTTCCAGGTAGTCCTCTGGTACTCAATAATTCATTACCATCTTTAGTCAATCTCTAAAGTAGAAATGTTAATACTTTTTAGAAAATTGTGTGATCATTTCTCTATATAATGGAATTAGACATCTTGACAGATGGTACAAAAGATCATGGGTCATTTCAAATTTATTTTCTATATATTCATTAAATAGCCTTTAAATCTTTTAATTTTGAAACTAACTCATCAACAGAGCCAACTTTAATACCTGCTTCACGAACAGGTGGTTCCTCAACTTTTAAAATTTCTAATCTATTTGTTGTATCTACGCCAAAATCTTTTAATTTTAATTTTTCTAAAGGTTTCTTTTTAGCTTTCATCATATTTGGTAAAGTTGCATAACGTGGTTCATTTAATCTTAAATCTGTTGTTATAATTAATGGCAGTTTTGAAGTTAATGTTTCTTCACCTCCATCAATTTCTCTAGTGACAGTAACTTCATCTCCTTTGACTTCAACTTTTGAAGCGTTAGTCGCTTGGGGCCATTCCAATAATCCTGCAAGCATTTGACCAGTATGGTTAGAATCATCATCAATAGCTTGTTTACCCAAAATAATTAAATTTGACTCTTTTTGCTCTGCGACTTTTCTCAAAATTTTAGCAACTGCTAAAGGTTCTAATTCATCTTCACCAGCGTCAATTAGAGTGGATGTATCTGCACCTTTGGCTAAGGATTGACGTAAAATATCTTGAGCTTTGGTTGGACCTATAGAGACAACATGAATATTATCGACTAATTCCTTATTAGCTTCACGAATACGAACTGCTTCTTCAACCTATTATATTAGCTGAAAATTACTTCAACAATGTACTTTAAAACAAAAAAAAAAAACACTTACAGCAATATCACAAAATGGGTTGATACTGAATTTCACACCTGTTTTCTCAATACCAGTATTTGTTTTGTTAATTCTTGGTTTAATCGCAAAATCAATAACCCTCTTAACAGGAACTAGAATTTTCAACTTGGATGACATTTTGCTCTTTAGTTTAATATCAATGAATCAATCTTTCGACAAAAAATTCACTTAATTAGAATTAATTAATGACTTCTGAATCGGAGTTGGAAAAAACCCAAAAACACCCGTTTTATATTGGCAGCACACTTTCTACTAGATCACTTAGATCATACACTTCTGATACAAATAGTTTTTAATATTCTTGTATTCTCTTTGAATAAATAGATAATAAATATAAAATAAATAAGTGATAAATAATAACTAAGGTGAATCATGTTTTTTAAAATGATTTTTTTTCTAAAGATTCATATGGTGGAAGTTTAAACCCCCAGTTTTCTTCGCCTTTTCTAATTTCATAATATTTCTTCAAGTCAATGTCATGAAATTCATGATTGAAAAAGCTAAACCAAGGAAATAGAAATAATCCATATTGAGAATTCTTAGAATTTCTATGAGATAATTCTTGTAACCAAGGGTTTAAAGTTGGCTGAACCCCTAAAGGTGGTTTACCAAGACTTAAATTCCTTTTAATTTCGTATCTATCCTTTGCAACTTCTCTTGAATTCTCAGCCAATCCAAAGAATCTTTTTGATGAGCTACTATAAGCAATGATAAATCCACCAAAGAATCCAATGAAACCCGAAGCTCTTAGATAACTGGCTGGTGGTCTCGTAAAGGCCTTGCCATTGACTGGATCAAAATATTCTAATAAAGTAAATAAACCTGGGAATGCACCAGTAGCTAGAGCCCATTGACCGTAGTCTGAAGGTCTAAAATATTTAATCACACGTAAGAAATGTGGGTCAGTGTCAATTACCTTATATTCTTAGTTAATACAATGTCATATAAGTTTATGCTCAATACTAACCTCGTAAGGTGGTGCCATTGTTTTTGGTATTATTTATGTTAAATTATCTCTCCTTGAACGGGGGGGGGGCAGTTTCCTATGTGAGGAAAAACTGCAGAGGGTGGTGAAAGTGTGCCCTGATATACGCTACTTACATACTCCAGTTTACGCGAAGAAGTTATTACCAAACTCTTGATTAGATTTGATAAGGAAGAAGGCACTTATGTGTACTATGAAGATACCCGAAGATATTCATAGAGTGTTCGTTACTTATGTTATGCCTTTTGTTACGAGTCTTCAAAGAGAAATTCGAATAAGCTTACAGTCTTATAACCTCGGGCCAAATAAAAGAGTTCTTCATTATTTTTACTTTAAGCTCTATCATCCTTTTTCCTCCATGTTGTATTTCTATTCTTAAACGTTCTATCTTTCTCTCTCTCTATCTCATCTTTTGAACTCCTCTCTTAACGCAATTGTTCTTTAACGGGAGGAAGTTTTAGTCATCGGTATAGGCTTCTAGAAGCACACTGGTTACTCATTGCACATGAGCCCTGATTACTTAAAAAATTAACCACAATTTGTAAGCCAGCACAACCTATAAAAGAACCTTGATATCCTTCCGCCCAAAAAAAAAAAAAAAAAAGAAAGATTCCTTTTATAAAACACTATTCATAATGGTTTCTCAAATCCAAACTGCTGAAGAGTTTAAAACTGCTATTGCCGCAGACAAATTAGTTGTTGTTGATTTCTTTGCAACATGGTGTGGTCCTTGTAAAATGATTGCTCCTTTATTAGAAAAGTTTTCAAAAGAATATGCCGATGCTGCTTTCTACAAAGTCGATGTTGATGAGTTAGGATCCGTCGCACAGGAGCAAGAAGTCTCTGCTATGCCAACGATTATCTTCTACAAAGGTGGTCAAGTTGTTGATAAAGTCATTGGTGCTAACCCAAATGCTATTAAACAAAAAATCACCGCAAACTTATGATCTGAAAAAAAGAGGAGTGATGATATAATGTATCCTTTACTAGTGGGGTTTTTTTATTTGTGTTTAATTTAAAAATTTCATTTTAAAGAAAGAGCTTGCTCGTATTGTAGTTCTCATCCATTGTACAATTTGTCCAGATTCAGGAAGAAGAGTAACCCTCTTTCCAGGGCCTCCTCTCACGAAAAAAAGCTTTTCTTCACCAAAAGTTTTTTTATAAACAAATATAAATTTTAACGCGAAAGGGAGAGAGAGAGGGCGCCATCCACACACCACATTTAACACCTTTAAACCACTTTATTGTTTAGATATTACAGATTAGAATGAGTTCTAGTAATGAATTTGAGACTCCAAAGTCTACTACACAGGACGATAATATTGATAACGCCCTGGTTGAGTATGTTACTTTTTTGCAAAAGGGAAAAAAATAAATAAAGGGGGGGGGCGAGCAGGCGGCTAGGCTATTTCTAGTTACTACTGGTCGACGCTTTGTTTACATTTTCGATATATGTCCAAGAAGTTATATACTAATGATTATAGGCAGCAAAGTCAAAACTTATTCGTGAATAATCAGAATGAGAAGATTGAGTTTTTCATCCCAGTAACAGAAGATGATCGTGATGGACTAATTGGGCTGATAACACAGCATGGTGGTAAAATATCTAGTGATCAGTCACAAGGTTACTATTTATCAAAGTTTGCAGATGCTCATCATGACGTTGTTGATCCAAGGTTTGTTTATGAGTCAGTTAATAAGAAGAGCTTGTTGAACATCGATAGTTATAAGATATATCCAAACTCGATTTATGATGGTCAAGCAGATTCGACAGATCGTGATAATGTCCAACAATTAGTGTCATATTTGGGTACTCGTGATTTGGAAGAGAATAGAAGCGATTCGACCTCATTGGTTGTCCAGCCTTCTGAGTCTTCTACCACTGCACGTAATAATATACATAATAAAAATGGGTTTACCTCAAGAGAAGATGAAATAATTTTGGAAGAAGTTAGAAGAAATCCACAACGCCGTTCAACTCATAAATTGTTTCAAGAAATAGCGGAAAAGATTGGTAGACATACCGGCAATTCTATTCGTTATAGATTTAGAACTCATCTTGCTCCAAATTTAACATATGTTTATAAAACTGCTCCAACGGGTGAATTAATTTTAGATGCTGAAGGTAAACCAATAATATCTGAAGAGTTACCTTCAACTGTTAAAACAAAGTTCACTGCAAAGGATGATTATGACCTATGTAAAGCTGTTAGAAATAATATATCTGAAAAGCAAGGAGCTACATTTGAAGATGATCCAAAGGAAGTTGTTTTACCAGGTAAATTTTTTGAAAAATTAGCAACTGAATTGAGTCATCATACGAAATCTGCCTGGAGGGATCGATACAGAAAATTTGCCATTCCGTATGGTATTGATAGTTATATAAGATACTATGAAGGAGAACAAGTTGCTGGAAGACGACCTGAAGAAATTAAAAACTTTACTGGTAAAAATCTTTATAAGTCAAGTAAAAAATATAAAAAGGAGAATAGTAATAATATCGATGAAGTTATAGGAGAAAGGTTGGCGCAACATAATGACCAATTTAATGAACAAGAAAGTCAATATAAAAAGAGAAAGAATACCAATGCTCAAGATTCAAATAATTTATTTATTGCAGGAGGACAAGAAGATTTAACAGATTTAGATGCGAATGTTTTTGACTCCCAGGCAGCTGCTGCAGTTGCGGCTGCAAATAAATTACATTCATTGCCAGATCCTGAAGATTTCTTGACTGAAGACTTAGTTACTTCGAAATTTTTTGAATTTCAACCGTTTATTAGCGTTGTTGAAAAAATTACAGAAATTGTTAATCGTAACTATGAAAGCGGTGATGCAGAGCAATTAATTACTGCTTTATACGTAGAGGCAGGTATCCAGAAAAAATTCGGTACATTTATAATAACAAGTGTTTGCGGTGATTTGATATTAATTCCAAAATTTATTGAAATCTTTTTAAAAACCGGCGAAAATCCTCCACAAAACGTTCATGGAATATGGACTCCAAGAGATGATTCTTATCTGCTATCAGATGATTCTGATAGACTAGAATATTTAAAGAGACTACATGGAACTAAAAGAATTGAACTCAGAAGACAGTTTATAAGTCAAGATCTAATATAAGATTTATCTATTTTTATTTTTAATTTGTATGTAGGCTCATAACCATTTTAAGTTGTGTCATTTTTTTTTTTTCTATGAAACATAAGAGCTTATTGGGATAACTTTTATATGACTTGAAGTAATGGCACCCAAGAAGCCAATTGATGTGTCTAAATTAAAAAACTATAATGAAATTATTGAAGTCATTCAGAAGACATATCTTCAAGAATTCAATTATGATGATGAATATTTCGAAATTTTAAGTACAATAAGATATGATCCCTTCATAAGTAATAACAGTGCTAATGATTCAGATTCTTTTTTTTTATTGGAAGAACATATTCTAAGAATTAATTTTGCACTAGATTTCTTTAACTTCAAATTCAATCTAACAAGAGATGAACTATTAACAAATCTAAGTAAAGCACTTGTCGGGTTAGATAAATCTAATTCGTATAAATTCAGATTAACAATTAGCAAAGAAGGTAATGTTAATATAACGACACATGTAACTCCACAAAGGTTTAATTTACTGGATGGATTTAATTCGTTTGAGAACTATAACTCACCAATTTGGAATGTTTATATTGATACTCAACCAATATCAATCTCACCATTCACTTCCTTTAAAACAACTAGGAGAGCAGTTTACAATGAAGCTCGTGATAGAATACTAGATTCAACTAGTTTGAATCCTCAAGAAGTTTTATTATATAATTCTGCAAATCAGATAACGGAAGGTTCAATAACTAACATTGCAATTAAAGAGGTTGATTCAGATGGAAATATCAAATGGGTAACACCTGTATTGGCAACAGGTTGTCTTTGTGGAGTTGTAAGACATATGCTATTAACAAAAGGTTTAATAACTGAGCGAATTATAAATTTAAAAGAAGTCAAAATTGGGGATGATTTATTATTATTTAATGGAATCATTGGAGTCGTCAAGGGTAAAGTAGTTGAAAGAGTATTAGACGAGACAAATTATTTCTTGAATTAGTATATATTTATCGATCTATATTATTTAATTAATATTGTAATTTCTTCATCACTATAACCTAAAATGTAAAAAATATCACTAATATTATCAGTATTCAATTTTGATGGAGCTTCTTTTTGAACTCTTGGTTTAGCATTCCATGCAATACCAGAGCCGACAACATTCATCATTTTTCAAATCATTTGACCCATCACCAACTGCAACAACACTTTTTAGATTGATTGATTCCTTTTCAGCAATGTATTTGGCCAATTCAGCCTTTTTCTCACCATCAACTATATCACCTAAAGTTTCACCACTAAAAATTTCTTGACCGTTCTCAACTGTAGTTTTTAATTTATTGGCAAATGCATAATCAAGATTTAATTCATTTTTAACAAAATTTGCTAATTCAATAAATCCTCCACTTAAAACAGCTAATTTACAACCTGCTCTTTTTAAACCTCTCATCAATTCATAATCACCTTTCGTAAATTGCAATTTCTTTTTAAGCTCATCCCAGATATTTGCATTAATACCACGTAATAATGTGACTCTCCTCTGTAAGGATTCTTTGAGATTTATCTCGCCATTCATAGCATCAATGGTGATCTTCTCCACCTCTTCTTGAACATTAGCATATTTTCAGCAATTAATTCAATAACTTCTTGGTATATCAAAGTTGAATCCATATCAAAGCAGAACAATTTCTTTTCTTGACGATATTGATCATCTTTCTGGAAAATCAAATCAACCTGATCACTGTATTTCCATTCTAATATCTCTTCCCTTACTTTAAATTCCTGCCTCATCAGATTGAAACTTATCAGAATCTGAAAGTATTAGCGAAACTTTAAAATCAAACACTCTATCTTGACTCAATGTTATAACTTCTTTAATTTGAACAGGTAATGACTTGATGAGTTCACTTATTTCCAAGAATATATTCGAGTCTATCTTGCTGTGTCCTATAGCCGTGAGAACGTACATATCTTTGAAAGTATCTTACTCATAATCTCATCACCTCATCTGGAGATCCTCGAGAGATTAAAGATTATGTAAGTGCAATGAGATGGGATGAGCTAAAAACGTAGGGAAATCATCAATCAATTATCAATTATTGCTGTTGGCATTGAAACCGATATTCTGTTAAGCATCTTTTTGAACATTTATGAGAGTGTTTCATGGCTCTCTACAACTGGGGTCGCTGTGAAACGGAGATGAAAAGTGTCCCGAAAGGAATGAAAATATGTCACTATCTAAATCTGAAAGTCACAAATCTGTTGGGACATACTTTCTAGATGGAAAATACCTTCTGGGATCAATATCAAGATACTTTCCTTCTAAACCTAGCTCCAATTAAGTCAAGTCTCCGTCCGGTAAGGATTTTTTTAAAACGTCAAGAAAAAAAAAAAAACAAAAAAAACATAAGGAAAAGTAAGTTATAGAAGGTTAAAAGTAATGGCAATTGCTCAAGAGGATATTCCATTCTTGAAGCCATGGCTTATTAAGAGGTCAGAACAGTTATCAGATGCTGAGCCGGAGGTTTTGGCTGATTATATCATTGCTTTATTGAATAACAAAGTGGAAGGTGATGAGTTGGTCAAACTACTACAAGATCAATTGGAAGATTTTTTAGATGATAGTTTGTCATTTGCTAAGGAGATTAACAGTACCTTACAGAGCAGGTCATTTGTGAAGGAACGAGGGGATTTCATGAAACAAGCTCAACAATCTGCAATTCAGTTAACAAATGAAATTTATAAGCCTGATACAACATCATATAAACTAGGTCAGCCGGATTACAAAAAGAAATCTAAAAGGGGCTCATTTGAGTATGACAATAGATTGAAACTTCATCAAAATGAAAAGTTAAACAAGATAATTTCCCCTACTGAAGTTCCAAGGGCGAAGCATTTAATTGTTGCTAATTTACCACTAGATAAACTGAACGAGGCAACTATTCGTGAATATTTTATAAAATTTGGTGAAATCTCTTCTGTTATAATTGACCAAAATTCAAGAAGTGCAGAGATTGAATTCTTAAAACCGCAATCTGCTAAAAAGGCATGGGCTTCACCTATTGCAGTCTTCGATAACAGATTTATTAAAGTTTATTTCAGGAAGAAAGATGCAGAGAATCCAAATTTAGGTAAATCCAAAGAGGAACCATTTGATATTGAAGCATTTAAATTAAAGCAATTAGAAAAGCAGAAAGAATTTGAGGCAAAACAGCTTAAAAAAAAGGAGGTTAATGCAAAATTGGAACAATTAATTCAATTGAAGGAGAAATTATTGACAGATTTTGAAGCCCAGTTGAAACAGCTAGAGCAAGACTTAATAAATAATCCGGCTCAAGAAGAATCCATACGAACAAAAGTCACTAATATACAAAAAGAAATGCAAAATAATGGAATTACACCAGAATCTATTGCTAATGATAGAGCTAAATTAGAAGGCAAGCCGATTTACCCAGCAAGAGGAAGAGGAAGAGGTAGAGGCTCAACAATTAGAGGAAAAGGCGGATTTAATCCATATAGTAGACCTGGTCCTTATAATAGAAAATTGGATTTAAGAACTAAAACTATTACTTTGAAGAACTTTAACGATACATCCAATGCTCAATTTCAATTAGTGATAAAATCTCTGGGGGATAAAGTTTCTCATATTAGATCTAAAAATGAAAATGACACGAATATTACATTTACTGATCGGTTTTTTGCAGAAAAATTCTTAAATGAAAAAATCGAGATTGACAATATTGGTACTATAGAAAAAGAATGGGATGAATCAATAAGGCCCTCTTCAGGTGCTGCTGAGTCTAATCTAGACACTGAAATGGAAACATAATAATAGTAACTTTAATAATAGCTCGTGGTTTTTTGTGTATAGCTGGAATTGAAGCCTTATTTTGAACACAAAACCTGTATTTTTATATTAAATAAATGCAATTACAAAAAAAAAAACTCAAACTTTCAAAGGGTATAATCAACTAGTGCTTTTATATTATGGATTATTTATTGATTGGACTAGTTGTTGGTGGTTGTTTATCTGTTTGTCAAACAATTTATGAATTACAAGCTTTTAATTGGGAAGCTAAGATTGAAAAAAGGCGAAATTTCTATCCTCTAAATTTCAATTCAGCTACAAAGTACTCTTTAATCAAAGATCCTGAATCAGATAATTTTATCGTTCTAGATGTTAATAGTAATGTTAAATACAAATTTCTAGGAAAAGACAAACAAAGATTTGCTCAAGAATGGAGTTTAATCAAATATGATGATGAAAACATTTCAACTATTCATAAATCATGGATTGGCAGTAATTATGTCAGAATATCTCTGAAGAATAGATATTCATCACCACAGCAAACTGTTAATGCATCATCAAATTTGGGCTCTTCAATAACGATGGAATCACCTTCAGTTACTCCATATATTGATCCATGTTTGATGGAAAATAACTATATCAAGAAGAATGAGCTAGGAACTGTTGAATTGTTTAAGACCAATGTTGAATTAAAACAATTTGAGGTTAGAAAGCTTTATAAACTAATTGTTAATTTGAATAAATCAACAAAGACTTCATCTTTTAGAATAGCGAAGAATTCAATGACATACAAATGGAGATCTAGTGGGTATCTAGAGAAAATATCAAAGAATAAAATTGAACCAGCAAGTGAAAGAATTTCAATGCTCAAACAGAATAACGGCTCCTATGACATTTACATAAATAGCTCAAGAATAGAGGAATCAATTGTTTTGTCAACTGCATTTTTACATCTGAAATCTTTAAAAATGTTCTAATATTCTCTATAAAAGCCCTTTTCAAGTAGATTAATAATGTCACTTAATGAATCAACAACAAGACCTGTTTCAGGTCTCTCTCTAATCGCTTCATTGGCGTGTGTTTTAATCAAAATTGTACTAACACCTGCAGCATTTGCAGATTTCATATCATCTATTGAATCACCAACCATTATGACGTTTTCTGGTTTAATTCTCCATGTTTCAGCAATATGTATTAATGGAGCCGCATGGGGGTTTGGTGGTGTGAACTCCCTCGTGATGATTGGCTCAAACGGTTTCATTTGATATAAGATTTGAGAGCAAATGATTAACTAGTGCCTATAATCATCAGTAAAATTAGTGCCATACAAATATAGATGTATACTCACCATTAAAAAATTTCTAGTACAAATGGCCTTTGGGAGTTAGATTGGTTAAATGCTATCTTGTTAGTAATACGTCTCTGGTGTCAGATATTCGACCAGCCCTGGCTGTGGGATCTGACAAAGTTAGTGACTTAAAAACGTTATATAGCGAATAAAGCATTTACCATTTCCCTCATAGCCTTTGTCTCAACATCAGCAATCTCCTGAGCAGCTTTGATCTGTTGCTCTGGATCCAGTGTTTCGATGAACTTCAAAATGTCAACATCTTTTTCATATAAGCCAATTGCTTGTCTCATTTCAGCTAGTTAATTAGTATTACTGTTTGCAAAAGAACAACGGAAAACTCACCAAATATCCAAGTTTGAGGCAGACACAGAGTACCATCCATATCAAACATGATCCCCTGAATCTCTATATCCTCATCATCAAGCCTCGAGGGCCATTAGTCTACCTATTTCAATATGATATTAGTATAGTACACAGCTATGTAGAAGGGTAACGCACATAACGGCTGGAGATTATTCCTTCACCCCTTTGACACTTTAAAAGACAGGGAGAGAGAGAGAGAGCCAAAGGCCAGTTAGTGACAAATGGCGTCGTCTATCCCTTATGATCCAGAGGAGTTCGATAATAATCCCTTTGCGGAGCCCTCTGTTGCTGAAGAAGCACAACAAGAGTCTCAAGTTGGAACACAAGAAGAATCTCAAGAAGAACCCCAACAAAAAGCTACAGAACAAGCTACAGAGAGTACAGAACAACAACAAGAACAAGCTACAGAGAGTACAGAACAACATCAAGAACAACAACGAAAAATAATTGCATCATTAATACCAGAACGTCATGATTCTAAAAATTTCAAATTAACAATAAAAGTTAGTGCAATTGAAAGATCTGGTTCATTGAATAATAAAAAGGAAAATCCTGGTATAATATTTGATTTATCAACGAATTTACCGCATTATAGGAAAAAGAATTACAAAGGAATCAAAAAATCATACAATGAATTCGAACTTTTCTCTAAATTTTTAAATGGAGCTAATCCAGAATGTTTTGTACCTGCTTTGCCCTTACCTTCTACAAATTTCGGTATTCAAAATGAAGAAGATTATAAAAAAACAGTATCAAATTTTCAAACCTGGTTTAATAGAGTCACTGAGAATCCAATATTAATACGTAATGAAGAATTTGCATACTTTATAGATAGTGATTTTAATAGTTACTCACCAATAAATAAATCAAAGTTACCAGCATCTGGATTGAAAAGAAAGACATTAAAGCAGTTACAACCACCATATGATGAGGTGTTAGATTTGGCAGAATTCAGACCACTAATTAAATCAATCTATAAAACTTCGAAAAGCATAATTGAAAAATTAGAAAAATTGACAAAATTAAGGAAAAACTTGGGAATTTATGAGAACGACTTAGGTAATAAAATAATGGACTTAAATCAGTTGGAAACTTCACATCCTGGAATGCAAAATTTGTGGAAAAAATTTGGAAAAACGTTAGTTCATGTTGGTGATCTAGATTCAATTATTGGGAGTTTGGACTTGGCAACCTTTGGTGATGGATTACAAAATATTGTAAACGACGGCTATGTTATAAAAGAAGCCTTAACAAATAGACATTTACTAATGAGAGAATTAATAAATGCCCAATCAAATACGAAACTTAAACATGAAAATGCCAGAAAACTAAGAAGTAAACGAGACATCAATCCAATAAAAGTTGATGAAGCTATTAGGTCATTACAAGAAGCTACTGATTTTGAAGAAGAATTGACCAAGAAAATCAAAAGAATAACTGAGGAAATGTTAATTGAGAGGAAGGAATATTTAAGTTATCTTGATGAGGAGATTAAACAGATCTTCAAGGAATTCGTAATAAGAAGGATTGAACATGAAAGGAAGAAACTATTAGTTTTAGAGAAAGTAAGAGTAGACGTTCGATCAGTTGGCGAAAATGGTGGATTATCGAGATTAGGCAGAGAAGCTTATCCCATTAAAAAGATTTCAAATACATCAAGCCAAGGACCAAATGGTGATAATTGGAGCGGTGATAGGAAAAAATCACATTTTAATGCAGAGTTATTGAAGGATGAACCTGGAGAAGAAGAAGAAGAAACTATAGAAGAAGACTCAACACCAATAGATGCAAAAAATGCCGCTTCGATGTTAGGGTCTTCGACCTTCTAGTGTATACATGAAATCATTGTGCATAGTGGTTTAAACCTTTCAACCTCTGTGTATTATCATTAGAGAGCCAACTTTGGTGCATTCTGCCTAACTCTGTCTCTCTGCCTAACTCTGTCTCTCTCTCTGCCTAACTCTCTCTCTCTCTGCCTAACTCTGTCTCTCTGCCTAACTCTCTCTCTCTGCGTAACGCTCTCTTTCTCTGCGTAACTCCTATACCACGCTCATTCTAAACTGATTACAAACACTTACCCGCATTTAGTAAATGCGCTTCAAACCATACCCAATTTGGATCAGAAAAAAAAAATTTTTGCGTTTTTTGCCCTTTCTGAAAATGCACAAAAATTTTTTTTTTTTTTACTTTAGTTTTTCTCCCTTTTATTAAAACTGTACCTCCAATAACGAGTGTAAATTTCCATCTACACCTTTTAAGAAGTTATTAATAATTAGTCAAGATGGGTAAGTAACAGTTGTACTGGAGAGTGGGTTGGAAAAATGTTTGTTCGTGGCAAAGAAGTTCTTAATGTTGATGTGTTCTTGATCATGATGTGATAACGATCATGATCATCAAGAAGAGCTCTTAACGCCAGGGTTCAAAAAAAATTTTTTCTCAGCAACTCTTCTTTTCAGGTGCTGCAGAAACTAACAAATATAGTGAACTTCACAGTTGATGTAGGTTTAATTTCAATTGCTTTCAATGGGATTCATCGCTGCGTGTAATGAAGAAAAAAATTTTTCTTTATTTTTTTCATCAGTTATGTAATCGACGAACCATTGAAACATTTAAATGATACGAGTTTAGACTAACTTTTCTCTAGCAAATGCGTGGTTTAATGGACAAAGTTACCAATGTTCGTAACATGTCTGTTATTGCCCACGTCGATCATGGTAAATCTACTTTAACCGATTCCTTAGTTCAACGTGCTGGTATTATTTCTGCTGCTAAAGCCGGTGAAGCTCGTTTCACTGATACCAGAAAAGATGAACAAGAACGTGGTATTACTATCAAATCCACTGCCATTTCTTTATATTCAGAAATTGGTGATGATGATGTCAAAGATATCAAACAAAAAACTGAAGGTAACTCTTTCTTAATCAACTTGATCGATTCCCCAGGTCACGTTGATTTCTCCTCAGAAGTTACTGCCGCTTTACGTGTTACTGATGGTGCTTTAGTTGTTGTTGATTGTGTTGAAGGTGTCTGTGTCCAAACTGAAACCGTTTTACGTCAAGCTTTAGGTGAACGTATCAAACCAGTTGTTGTTATTAACAAGGTTGATCGTGCTTTATTAGAGTTACAAGTCACCAAAGAAGATTTATACCAATCTTTCTCAAGAACTGTTGAATCCGTTAACGTTATCATCGCTACTTATGTTGATAAAGTATTAGGTGATGTTCAAGTTTACCCAGAACGTGGTACCGTTGCTTTCGGTTCAGGTTTACATGGTT